>JAPYZJ010000707.1:0-37725 GCA_030522765.1 Ophioninae sp. B BG-2022a
AGAAAAAAAAAAAAAAAAAAAAAAAAAAAAAAAAAAAAAAAAAAAAAGAAAAAAAAAAAAAAAAAAAAAAAAAAAAAAAAAAAAAAGAGGAAAAGAAGCGAATATGATTGATGAGGATGAGGCTAAGATGTGGGGTATGGAAGACGAAAAAGAAGAAAACAGTGACTTTCAATTGAAGAAAGCAAACTTTTGTTAATCGTCAAAAAAGAACGAAAAAAAAAAGGGAAGAAAAGAAGAAAACTTGTATCGCGTGGGGGGTTAAAGGTTATCAGCGTTTGAAGAACGTACCGACGTTACGCTCGCAATGATTATAAACAATCGGAAAAACGAAAGCGTAAAAATCGAAAGGCGAAAAAGAGGGAATTTATCGCGAAACAATAACGGAAGAAAAATAAAAAAGGGGGGAAGGGAGGAGTTCCAATGAGATCGAAGCCACGAAGAAAAAACAAGAAAAACAATGGGGTGGGGGAAACAAAAAAACGAAGAAAAACGAGAGAGAGAGAGAGAGAAGTGAATGAAAAATTGCTGCATCAGCATTAATGATTTGTAATGTTTTATAAATAAATTGGCATATCAATGATTGAATCGTGAACGTTCACGTGGATGGAAAATTACTCATTGTCATCGACAACGTGCTCTGCTGGTTTGGAGCTGTAGTTATATCGTTAGTGTATAAGTCTTTATGTGACGATGTTAATTATTGTAATATATGAAGATGAAGAAGAAGAAGAAGAAGAAGAAGAAGAAGAAGAAGAAGAAGAAGAAGAAGAAGAAGAACAGGAAAAAAGAGAGAGAAAGAAGAAAGCAACAAGAACAACAACAACAACAAGAACAACAACAAAAAAGACGAAAACAAATTAATAATTAGGAGCGTATCCACCTGTTTGCCTGGGTTATTACCGGGCGCGGCTTCGATAGATTTTTATAACAAAAGATAAACAACAACAACAACAACAACAACAAGTGGTTTGGTTGAACGTTTGGTTTGTCGTGTAAACATAAAACTCCTTCAGTCCCTCGTTTGTTTCGCAACGAAAAGAAAAGAAAAAAGAAGAAAAAAAAGAAAAAAAAAAAAAAACACTTTATTGATTGACGCAAATCGCAAATCACGACGAAAAAAAACTCGAAATCCTAATTTTAATCACTTTATAATAATGCGAAGTGTTTTGGGCCCTTCCGTCCAATGCGCCATGTACCACTGTCATTATTCATTTAATTTCGCAACTTACGTACAATAAAATTGTTATTGCTGAAAATTAAAAGTGTCGATGATGTGTTGTATCATCCATAATAACGGATAACCACCGAGCTAAAGGATTTTTCAGGGAAGCTCGTCTCAAGGATAAAGGCTCAACGAGTAGGGGTACTTAAACATTCAAATTTATCGCAATTTTTCGATCTTTGTAATTTTTTGTTTTTATCTTCAATGTTCAATACGTTACATTTATTTAAATTATTTACGAGCTATGTTCGACAATTGCTCTCGTATTTTAGTAAAATCGTCGACCAACGTGTTCAACGTTGCCCTTGGAAGATCCATCGAAATCGTTCTCCGAATCGGCTCTTCGCCCACCCTCGATCCAGGCTTCTCGATCTGAAAAACCTCAAGGTCAATCTGTCCCTCTCGATCTCTCTCTCTCTCTCTCTCGCTACATTTAAGTACTTTTGTATTGATTTTCGTTGGTCGGAACGTCCGTTGTTTTTTTTTTTTTTTTTCTAAGCAAACTCGATATTTTCGAAGCAGACATGGATGCTACATTGGAAGATTACGATTAGGGCGACTACTGAAGATTGACCGGAAAGCTTGGATTGGTTAAGCTGAAATCGATGATTCAACTGATATCTTCTCGTCGTTTCCGCTGGGAGCATCGGAAGAATACATTCGTATGGAGAAATCTGATAAAAAGTTACGTTGGGCCTGAATAATAAAAAACTAAGTTCCAATTCGTAAACTGCAAAAAAAGAGCAACTGGGTTGATCGCGTTTCTATACTGACGGAGGAAAAGGAAGGAATACGATGGTAAGCTGTCGACTTGATCAGTCGGTAAATTACCATTATTCTTGGCATTCATTTTTACTGATCTCTACTTTACCATCGGTCGGTAAAACAGCCATGAACATCCCATCTACGGTAATACAGGATATTCTATTTATGGACATCCACTCTGATGATGATAGATTTTATTATGCTCCAGTAAAAAACTTTCGGGCAATTTAGGGTAAACACACAAAATTTCGCAAAATAAAGATATGAAGTTTAAGAAAATAACGAATATATTATAATCTTAAAAAAATGCCAAGAAACGCAATTTTAACCGAAAATAACTAAACAAACGCTGTATAACCTAACATAACCAAAAAAAAACGTAAAAATGTTCAAAAAAGATTCAATCTCAACTCAAAAATGCCTAAAGATGAACTAACTCCTTACTTAAATAGAAACTTAAAAGAGATTTCGAAAGTGATGCACCACACGAAAAATATCAACAGAATAATATCGAACAAAAATAGTATGTTTTGACATAGTAGTTTCAAAATGTCCGAAAAAGGTCAATGGACTCACTGTCATTTGCAGCACACACGTCGATGATTTTTCGTCCACCGGCGGAGAAGCTAGATTCTCGTTGACGTGACAAGATGTTTCGATCAGCCTTGTTGGCATCATGGTCTTCGCCGTGACAAAGTTAATTGTTATTTATATCTCACAAGAGTCGAAAGTTAAACGGATGTAAAGCCAATCGCTATAACAGCGTTCTACAGTGTGAAACCACTTTCTTGATTTGTGGTTATGTTTCTCGTGTTTACGAAGGCCCTACTCGTACGGAGTACATAAATACTTCGATGGTATTGCAGGGTGGCTTATGTTCGAAGGTTGTTAGTAAGGTTGGTGTCTGTTGGTAACTTTATGTTGGTAATCATATCATGTCCTAGCCTGTGGCGCCCCAGTCGACCGGTCATTACCTCACCTGGGACCTTTTTTGTCCAGAAGAACGCTCGCAAGGCACTGGATGGTTACTTAGAAAACTGTTTTACCGACGGTCGATATAAAAGTCGCGTTTAAACAGGCGCACTTTTTGGCTGCGATTGACCCGCGTGTTTATAGCGTTTGTATCTCAACGCTGCGGATGGAAAATACGTCGCACGTAACGGCATTTAAACTAATAACGCGATCAAAATTATTATTATTTTTATTTGTACTTCAAACCGTTTATTTTTGTTTCATTTAAATTGTTATAGGTTAAGTCAACGGGAACGCTCGTTATTCTTTGTCTGCCCAAGCTTAAGTAGCCATTTATTGTACACAAGACTAACTTTCGAAAGCCTGTTTTTGATCAGTTTATTAGCTCACTATCGTCAAAGAAGTCCGACGTAAACTGGACAGTTTTTACGGGCGGGTTGAAGACAAGTATTCTGCGACCAAAACTGCCGCCTGGCGGCGTGTCGAGCGACCAGCTGTTATGGAGGACCGCCCCAAACTTAGCCCCCCCCCCCTCCCTCCCCAAGCCCGCCACTTTGAGTAATCGACTTTTTTTTAACGAATCGTTAATGTAAGATATACAGGGTGTCCCACAAAGGAATGTCATCCGTGAAATGGAGGATTGGGGGTGAAATTCTGAGTCGATTGATACAAGCATGTACGGTTCCCGGATCAAGCCTTGAATTGTTATTAATTTTTTAAGGCAGCTAATCAGGCGCGCCCTTTTAGCAAGTTTACGTCGATGAGCGATACGCACTAGTGACTGCCGGAGTAGTATTTCTATGCCTTGAAAATGAATCCACCATTTTATTTGTCTTGAATTCCCCAGTTCTAGGGAAAATGGTCAAAAAAAAATTACAGAAACGTTTTTTGCATTTTCCCAGTCTAATTTTGCACTTTCGGAAAAAACTCGGGCATTTTCGTATTCCGTAGAAAATTTCCGTTTATATAGACCCTTTTAAGAGTTTTAAAACGGAAAAAAAAAGTTTCGATTTTTTTTGTCAGTTTTTTAAAACTCTTTCGTAACAATGCACGAACAATTTTTGGCATTTCGAATGATTGGTCAATCGTGTTAACCTCGAAACAACACACGTGGGCAAACCAATCAGTACGAATCCTAAGACACAACGGAGTCTATAAGCGAATCATGCAATCATCGAGTTCGTCCCTATTTGCCCCGACCGGACTGCACTGACGCATCGTGATTGTTCGATTCTATCTATAATGCATATACGTGTTATGCAAATTTTCGTTATACGCTATTGTTCTCCGGATTTCCAGAGCAGCCCGAATGTATCCAATACGTGGAGAATTTGGCATTCCATTTCAGCGAAACTGGAACGCTTTTATAATTATATACGTGGCCCCAATAGACAAATATGTTAAATACGATACACGTTTTTTTTTTTTTTACTTTTTTTTTTATTTACTCGTCTTCAATGCATCGACGTATCAATTAATTCAAATTTTACTAATTGATTATCGACTGTTTTTCCAATTAGCTTTAGATTTTTATTTTTTATTAGAATTTTAATTAAAATGTTTTTCTAATTATCTTCAGATTTGTATTTGTAATTCAAATTTTAGTTAGAATTTTTTTTAATAGCCTTAGATTTGTATTTTTAATTCAAATTTTAATTAGCACGTTTTTCTCATCAGCGTTAGATTTTGATTTTTAATTAGAATTGTTATTAGAATATTTATTTAATTAGGTACGAAGCGTAAATAAAAAACTGTTAAAGAAAACCAATTATCGAATTGTTTTCTGTCAACCTATGATAAATATCTAAGATACAAAGTATTCAGATCTAGGAACTAAATTTTTTTTGTCTCGATATTTATCTGAAGATTTAACAAGTTTAACGTAATATATTTGATTAAATACATATATAATATACTTGATCAGAATCTTCAGGTTTTCTGGAACCAAAAACATTTTTTTTAAATCTAGTTTTTTCAACTGACCCGAGACATTTGTTCGGTGAAAGTTGCGCTGCAAGTTTTCCCCTAGATAGGTCGAATTTTTATCGACCAAAGAAAAAGATCTTTGCTGTTGAGCAGAGTCGAAGATTCTTCATTTTATCTTAACGCAATATCAGGTCTTTACGGAAACGCTAACGATCTAGAAATAAGCTCTGTGTCTCGAGTTCTTATCGAAGCTTTTCAATGTCTCAACGCATAGTTTTCTCGTTTTTTGCGATCAAGCCAATAAATCAATAGGACAATGTTTGATATCTGTTTTTTTTTAAGTTTACTTTTTTAATTGTTGGATTCAACGCAAGGCGAGTTAATATTTCTAGTTGGCAATATTTATACAGTATTTAGATTCGGGCAAGTATTATGTGCGAGCAAGGACTCAAAGCGAGTCTAATCGATATTTTTAGCTTCTAGATATCTGGCGATACGAAATTTTCGTAACGCATGATCAAGAACTCGATCTTACGCAAATTGCGTTACCGTCTGGATACCAATGAAATTTTCATCGAGCAATCCAAAAATTATGATTGTTTCAATTTTGATTTTTTCTTACCTGCATTTGATGAAAGAGTTCCATATTTTTTAAATTATTATTTACATTATCACGAAGATCGATTATTCAATGTACCACTTACCGTCCCATTCTCGATTGCATAAAGATCCCGAACTCCGCTTTTGCGTTGCGAAGAACTGCCGTCCAATTTTTGCTGATCCTACAACCCGTTAGTCTCATTTCTCGAGCTTAACATTTCCAACGTGAAGAACTTTCACCAAATTTCAATTTGTTGAAAATTCTTCGTGATTTTCGGCACTAAAAATCTTCAGAGAATTCTCCTCTGCACTTTCATAACCTACAAACTTTCTTTTAACATGACGCAACGGCTACTGACGCGCGACGGTTTGTTTGGCGTTGCGTTGCCCTGGCAACGAAGGGACGCTGCGCAGAACGAATCGAAAAACGACGCTCTTTGCGCACCAACGGAAAGTGGATAATTTACCCTCAATAAAAATATGTACTAAAACCGTATAACTTAATTCGATTGAAAAAACCCACCAGACTGTATAAAAAAATGAAAAATAATTTCTGTGGGAAAAAAATTCCCGGAAATTCGACCGAGAATTAGGAGATTTCAAGATCGAGTAAACGGGTTTCAAAATAACGCTACAATAATCTCAAACTACTTACATTGTTGAAACAGTATTGAATTCTTTGTTCATCGCCGTGTTTTCGCCTAACTTCGATTCAAACTTCAAGATTCTAGTGCGAGTTCATCTAGTTCCCACGTTGCACCCGCTCGTCTCATTTCTCGAGCTTAACATTTCCGGCGTGAAGAACCTTCACCAAATTTCAATTTGTTGAAAATTCTTCGTGATTTTTGGGACTAAAAATCACCAAAAAATTGTCCTCTGCACTTCCATAACTTATAAACTTTTTTCTAACCTGCGCGCTCTAACCGTTCTCATCGGTTGAAGCCGCAACGGTTACTGACGCGCTATGGTTTGTTTGGCGTTGCGTTGCCCTGGCAACGAAGTGACGCTGCGCAGAGCGGACCGAAAAACGACGCTCTTTGCGCACCAACGGAAGTTGATAATCTACCCTATATAGAATTTCATACTAAAACCGTATAACTAAATTCTGTGGTAAAAAAATGCCCGGAAATTCGACCGAAAATTATGAGATTTCAAGATCGAGAAAACGAGTTTTAAAATAACGCTGAAACAATCCCAAAATACTTACACTGTTGAAACATTATTGAATTTTTTGTTCATCACCGTGTTTTCGCGTAACTTCAATTCAAACAATGGCGGTGCGTTCATCAGTACCAGTTGTGCTTACTTTTTTATTATTTGGCTGCGGAATGCTGTAGTATCTGTTGAAAAACAACTTCCGTGAAACAACCTTCTCCTCTCGTGGCTCTTCGTCGTTAATTGCGTGACTACGTTTAGAATAGACGGGTAGCGACCGCCGCGCGACTAAGGCTTCCACTTCGCGGTAGCTGATCGCGCATGTACGGCCCCCGCTTCAAACTCACATCTCTTTCGACACGCGCACTGCGCATGTCGCTATACGTACACTTCCGTGCTCGACGGAAAAGCCGCTACAAAAGAATAAAAAGTGCGATTTCAGCACTAATCTAAGTCTAACCTCATTTGCTCATCAACCTCAGAAGCACTGGCTAACCTATAAATCTTTACGCGATTGAAAAAAAACGCAAACCTACGAATATTGAAACACGTAAGTATATTTTCAGGTTATATTTCAACAATGAATCTCTCCTATAAGCGTATCTAATCTACACCTATATTGACTAGGTGTCTTCACGAAAATTCGCGGACCTAACCTATATCGTAAATTTACGAACGCCGTTTCTCACTGCCATCCGGATGTTCGTATTTTTCTGGAATCGAAAACTTCCGCGAAATATCAGTGAGTACATAACCCCCAATTACATATTTCACTATTCTATTAACTAAAACCAATAGTTCGTCCGGAGTAAAAAGATAGGTTAGTTTTCGCGCTTTCACGATTGCCGCATGATATAGATCAATTATTCCAACAGAATGCAAACGGACTCCATACATACACATAAGTTTTTAGTTTCTACCTTTTTTACGCTTATTTATGGCGAGTTTGGAAACTTAAGCTTTTTTTACTTACTGCATGGACAAAGGAGTTCTTATTCCACTTTTACTTTGATCGGAATGTATAAACGATACCAATTCGAAAGTTCTTTTGGCGCTTCGCTTTATGTTGAGCCGAATATATCGACGATGCTAACTGGAAAGTTCTCTTGGCGCTTCGCTTATCAAAGCCGTAGCGAACCAACTCTGAACCCCGTCTCGACAGATCCACCGATGCGTTGCGTTCTTCTAATTGATACTGATAAAACAATCTTTCATTTTTAACACTTTGCGTCAACACTAAAAGTTAACCTGAAAAATTATCGTAATTCGAAAGACGAAGATGATCCGTTTAATTTTCTGTCTACCTTACTCTCTATCCTTAACCTATCTTCTGTTTCGTAAACCGCTGTTTTAAGCGGCATTGTATCACATTTACCATAAACATGGGGTTTTCCGATCGGCAAATTCCGTAGACTATTTCCAAGCTTGTTCGGACAAAGTTTCAGTATTCTGTATAAAAAATTGGCGATTCTGTATTTGGATTAATAAGGAAACTGATTGAAGAGACAAAATTGAAGAAAATCCAAGATTTCAAAGAATTGTTAGAATTCAAATCATCCTGCTGCTCTTATCAATTGAAAAATTCTTATCGCCTCAGCGATTCTTTTCTTCGCAGCCTCAATTTCGAATAATCCCATAATTCGTTCACGACGAGTTAATTTGTAGCCTCGTTTCATCCATCCGTCATTGCTTTAGCACGACCTTCAAATAACCTTGGGGAAATATTCGAATTTTGTGCTTCGCTAACAGACGAAGAATATTATTTTCCGCCGTTAAGACCTGAGCTTATTATCGGTACGGTTTGTGATATTTTGATTTTTCGTGATATTATATTTTTGGGCTTTCTGACGTTACGAAATTTCTGTTTTATTACCAATTTCGCGTCTGTAATAAATACAATGTATTGAAAATCTGCAATATTACTTGCGTTCCTTCTTTTTATAATCCTTTTTTTTAGCGGGCCTAAAAAGTTGCAGTTTTCCCTGGCGTTTGTGAAAACACGGGTTTGTTTATTTCCAGTTGAAAAGCATGCAGAAGCGCAGTTGACGTTGCAAGCGGAAGAGTCGTTGTCGAATCAGGTAATCGTCAATCGTCAGATAATTTCTTATCAAAAAGTAAAAAAAAATAATCGGTGAGAACTGAACTTATCCAAGCATAAAAAGTGATGAAAATATACGACTAAAAAACTCCTAGAATGTTAAAACAAAAAATGGATTCAACCGCGAAAGAAAGTTTGAAAATTTGTGTTGAAAAAAGTGCTTTCGAGCGAAAACTTTCTAACGGAGAAGAAACGTCAGTTTCATCGAATAATACACCTACAACATTGATGTTTATTGAAAAAAACGTTGGCCGAAATTCAACGAAGTGCAAAATATGCTTTTTGGAATTTTCGTGCGAATACAATCTTCGAAGACACGAGGAATATTTCAGTGGCGCGAAGTATCAGTGCAAAAAGTGCGAGACGAAATTTACGGACAAGAGACAATTGAGGATACACACTGGTACCGCCCACGCTAAGAAAATAGCCGAGCTTCGTTACCGTTGTCATGTTTGTGGACAAATGTTCAAACACGCGATAAATCTGCAGCCTCATCTTTATCATTATCATGGCCCCCAGAAATATATAAATATAACCAAAAATGACGTCAGTGAGTGCACCGTAAATTCCGAAAAAACTGAAAAAACTGTCTTCATCGACGACAATTATCCTAAAGTTACCGGCGATAAAAATCTTGTCGCGACCAAAGAGATATCACTCACGTCATCGAGAAAGCCTGAAGACAAAAGAACAATGAACAGAAATTTCCGAAATGATAAACCCAAACATCCAAAGTTCAATACTTCCGTCCGGAAGCAAAAGAGAAAAAACCTGACCGGAAATGCACGCTTGATTTCGGTGTTGTCGGAAGCTGCTGCTATTTTCTCCGAAACCGATGTTTCTGTGCCGTACGAAAATGATTATGGAAATGAATCGTCGAAAAAATTAAAAAATATTAAAAAACTGCCTGTAATCTCTAAATCTAATGACGATCCTAAAAATCAAAGTGCTCCCACGGATATTTCATTGAAAGCTTCCACGATCCAAACAAACCCAAACACTTCAGTCACTTTAAAAAAAAACGATTCTATGGTCGAAAAAGTACTTGAAAAAAATGCAGCATCCGAAATCCAAAAATTTTCGAGAAAATTGGAAAATCTCTATCATCCACTAGCTATTAGTGTTGAAAATTCCAAAATGGAAAATTCTGATGGGACGACGATTATCAACGGCAGAAATGTTGGTACAAGTGAAAAAAACAACGTGACTAAAAAATCGCAAACAAATGATGAAAATAGCATAAAATCTGGAAATATTGATGTTACTGTTTCCAGCAATACCAGAATTGACGATGTTCCGGAAATAATTGAAAACGAAAATGAATCGCTTCAAAGTGTTATGGAAAGAATAATCCTTACCAAAAAAAGAAAGTCTGACGTAGTACAGAGCTATGAATCTCTTAACGGCCAAAAAACAAAACGTACTGATAAGACATCCACTATCAGAGGTGCAACCGTCATGGCTTCCGAAATAATGCAGACGAACGTGAAAAAGATCGGATATTTAGAAAACTCCGAGAAAATTGATAATATTAGGATCGAGTATATAATTGATTATAGGGATAATGAGAAACACGAAAGAATACGCGAAAACAAGCAAATGACCGAAAAAGATCGATTCTTTCAGAACCCAAGGGTTATTGAAAACGATTCGGTGAATCATACAATGGGAGTCCAAACGATTGAAAATATGTACGAGAAGACTGATTCTTTTTCAAATTTGATCAAATTTCCATCCATCAAAAATTCTGGAAAATCCCTTGTTTCCATTGATCCTGGATCGGCTTCGAACTCTCTCGTATCAAGAAACAACGAAAATCCTGAAAAAACTGCAGTTTTTTATATCACGAATGACGGCGATTTCCAAAAAGTCCAAGCACCCAATACATCCATCAAAAATGTCCAAAACTTCGTTAGAATCGAAAACCGGTTTAACTCGATCAATAATACGAATGAAGATTCACCTCGAAAAATTCAGGAGATCGAAAAACCACCCAGTATCTCCAAGGTATCCAGTGATTCCGAAAATATGATCCTTATTGCGAATCCGATCCCTAGTGTACCGGAGAAGCCGAAAGAAAACAACGAATCGTTGAAGGAAAAGGAAAGAAGCTCTATAGAATTCTACAGTATTCCTTTTAAAGAAAATGATGAGTGTGTCTTCGGATCCAACGTTTCGCAAAAAACTTACGAGTGTTTTGAAAATGTGAAAAACTTAAGTGAAATCAAAAGAAAAAAAATTGGATTCATAGCCAATGATAACCCAAACAAAAACCGTCTCGCAAAGATAATTGACAAGACCGTTGCTTCGTCTTCGTCACTTTCGAAATGTATCGATCCAATTGACGGTATCGTGTCGGTTCGTGAGTGCAGTGATTCCTCAGTTGATGATCGAGAAAAAAGTGAAGCCGAAAGTGACAAGTTGCGAGAACGATACTCTTGCAAAGAGTGTTACGTGTCGATCCCAAAAATGATGATCGCAAATGTTAATTTAAGCAAAATGGAAAATTCGCTGGCGACCAGTTCGGAAAAATTACCGAACAATTCAAAGTGCACGATCTTAGTTTCCCCTTATGGAATTTCCGAAGCAAATTTCCTCCCCGAAACATTGACGAATCGCATAAGTGATCTCCATACGATTGTGCAATCAGTGATATGCAGCATGGTGTTACCAACCGCGAGTTCGATGCGCCAACATTATCGAAACGTTCATTCGATATTCAGTGACGAGAAGAAAATCTGTGCATGTGGCAAAAGCATAAACGGGAACAAAGAAGATCACTTTTTTCCTCACGCTTTTCGAACTAGTTTTTCAACGACTCCACATCCGTTTATCAGTGGACCGTGCAAGCCTTTAAAAAAGACCGAAATTTGCGCCAAATGCGGCGAAGGTTTTTGGCTTAAAGCTTGCCTCGAGTATCATCGCTCCAAGTGTACCCAATCAACCGTTCTATCGGCTAAAACGACGTCCATAACAAACCCCTCAATACAAGAAGTTGCCCGAGGACCCAATGTCTTCAAGGACCAACTTACGTGTCCCGTTTGCTACGCCGAATTCCTAACGCCAGCGGCTTTCAGGAAGCACATAAAAATTTATGCGAAACCGGCGAATCATAGGTGTTTGATTTGCGGCACGAGTTTTATGGGCAAGCGTTTGTTGGACAGGCACAAACGTACCGCCCACAACTCGAAGCTTCCTGTCGATTACGAGTATAATTGTGAAGTTTGTGACCAAGTGTTCCTCAAAGCTATCTATCGGCGTGTCCACATGATGCACATTCACGGTGAAAAGTGCCTAACCGATATCATCAGAAATTCCAAGTTCAACGAAAATCCAATATTCCATAAAAAGTGCAAAACTTGCTACCAGGAATTCGTAAATCGTGAACGGTTTGTTGAACATCTAATTTATTACGAAAAAGTGGAAACAATCGTGTGCAAGATTTGCAACGAAGAATTCGCTGGACGTTACAAAGCTCATCGGCACAACAAACTCCGTCATTATTCAGCGAATATACGAAGTGCTTATCCGCTGAAGTGTCCTGTTTGCCACGAAGGCTTTGCCTTCATGGAACACTTCCAAGCGCACGTTTCTCATGTTCATGGACGTAACGTCGATGGGACTGATAACGAGAATGCACCGCGCAGTAACGACGTTGTCAAGAGAAATCGAGAAACAAGTGTTTTCAAGAAGTCCCTAGCTGATAATACAAATGTACAGCAACTTTACATATGTGATATCTGCGAGACAAGCTTTCCAACCTTTGATCTATTGGTCGACCATCAAGTCGAATACAGAAACGACGGTAAATTCGCTTGCAGCCGCTGCGGAAGAAGATGCACCACCGCGACCTTGCTTCTCGATCATTTGTCGTTGAACCACTCTGGCACTGTATACGACAGTATCAAGTGTCACAGATGCGCCGAGAATATTCTCACACCGGCAGCTTGGATTTCTCACGTAAAGCATTATCACGCGTCGCACGTGAGGGAACCCTCAGAATTTTATTTCGAGATGAATTTTTCCTCAACCAAAGAATTCGGGATGGAAAAGCTTGACTTGATACCGAAGAATATCAAAATAGCCAATGGATCAACTTACGAGCTGATGGGGAACATCAATCGTAGCTTGTTGAAAAACGGTTCGATGAATATGCAAAATGGAGGGGGGAAGAAAACCGATATAGTTCGTTCGTCAGACCATAATATTATTAAGGAATCGACTTCCGGATTGATAGAGTTCAATACGAACCCTAATTCGTTGAAGGACGCAACGGGAAATATGCAAAACAACGGAGAGAAGAAAAACGCTGACATCTCTCGTTCGCCCGACACTAATCTCGTTAACGTTTCACCTTCGAACCGGAAATGGAAAAATATCAATGGCAAATCGTTGGAAAACGTTGTGGCGAATAGGAAAACGAACGGATGGAAGAAACAGGCGAGAATCGGTTGTACATTCGACAGTAGTGTTACCAGTCACTTTAGCGTTTCAAAAATCGTCAAATCCGGTACAATCAAGGCGAATTGGAAATGCGACATTTGCGGTCAATATTTTCACGGATCTGCTGCTTTTGCTAGACACAAAGCACATTACAGCAACGCAGGACCCCATTTGTGCGAAATATGCACCAGGAGATTTCCATCTCCGGTGATCTTCCAGGAACACAAAGTGACGCATGAACGGACAGGGATCAAGTACAATTATCTTTGCGGGATATGCAACCAAAGATTCGGGACTTTGCGTTGGCTGAAAATCCACAACGCCCATTTACATCCGGAATCAGGCCAAATATATAATTTCAACGTTAATTCGTTGGTCCAGCGTTCAGTTGTTTCATCATTGACAACTCCTTCGGTTGATTCTTCCCCGACATCGTTATCTAACGATACTCCACGTACCATCGTTTCCCAACTGGAAGCAACTTCACCAAGGATTTGGACTGAAAAACCTGACGACCCAATACCGGCCATTTCCGACACCCTTCTGGATACTGATCACGAAAAATCGTTGGCCCTATCAAACGCACTTAACGGAACCAAAATTGGTGCCAACAACGGTCCCTCCTATGTCTATCAATGCCCTAATTGCACCCAACGATATTACCATTTCCAACAACTGCGCGAACATTTTCGATCCAGTCACAAAATCATCGTGCCTGATGACGCGAATACCGACGCCCCCACGGAAACCGGTCACACCGGAAACGTAGGATTTTCGTCTGAGCTGGAAATGACTGTGGTAGCTTGTAGAAACCCGCCAACCGATCAGACATCGAAAACGACCACACAGCATGCTCTTCCGGTTTCTACTGAATTGGACACCCACAACGCCGAGAATTAATCATCGTTAGAGCCACAAACCTGGATGATAGCTTCCGTAACGTGAAAAGGAGCTTCGTATGGCTCATTCATTCAGCAACCAAGTACTTTCTCGGAAGGACTTAATGCGAAGCGAAGATTTCAATATGTGTTCGTCAATGCTTCATCATTCGGACAAATCCGCAGAAATTCTCAACAACTCGATCTGGATGATTTCCTGGGCATCAAGGATCCTCGGAATACTATTTGGAAGCAGTGTCCTGATAAGAACTCTTCAGGAAAATACCAAAAGTCGATCCGTACAACAATAATGAAACCTCGACGTTTTACTTTTATAAAACTAAAACGAACGAAACAACAAAGAATAACACAGAATCACCGTGACATTTTAGATTTTAGGTTAGACCAAAATGGTCGACATTGTATATAAAATGATAACTAATTAAATAAAAATAATATTACACCTAAAAAATTATTTAAAAAAACTAAATACAGATAATTAACTGTCATCGGATATAAATAACGACGAAATAATTACAAACCATCCAAATAATGTACCATAATTTCATATGAGAAAATAATTAATAATCATAATAATTATCGAGATTTTTACAAACTCGCAATTTACTTTCAAATGGCTTTCCACTGTGTGGCGGAAAATGCCTTAATTGGCTATCAAGTGATTTACAGAAAAGTGCTCGAATTAATAATCGGCTCCGGTCACGTGGAATGACCCATATACGGAGAAAGACAGAAATTACCGTACATTTACATGCTGTTCGCCGTCTTGCACGACATCCTTCTGGTTCGGAAGACCACGAACATTGCATAAATAAAATATACATAACATCTCTGGGCTGCACAAATTTGAATATCGACGCGTCTAATCGAATTAACAAGACAGTTAGTATGCATCTCGTTGATAACGATCGACGATGAAAACTTACGTTTTGTATGTGTATATCAATATATACGAGGGTTGATTGAAAAGAACCTAGCCTCGATGGCCGAAGTCGTCAAAGTTGCTAAATCGACTGATTTTCGATACCTTTCAGACTACATCGTGAAGTTTTTTTTTTTTTATAGAAATATACTAACTATTAATCTAACCGTTCGAATTTTTTTATTGGTATTTAATTCTCAACTATCACTGCAAAAATAAAATACAGATTCGAAGTACCACGCGTACGAAGTCGCGGGCAAAAGCTAGTGTTATATAAAGTTTGTTTTAAAAAAGTACAGTTGTATTTATTTCGAAAAAATATTGATTTATTCATCAATTTCGTTGCTTTAGTTTACTCGAGTTACATTTTCATTGGTTTCAGCAACTCTTAATTACCGATACCAATGTCTATTCAGAATGAAAATTTATTTGCCGGAGTTTGTTTACGTTCGATGATAAAACCGTCATAAATGGTACGTCCCCGTTCGAGGTTTCGGCGTTATCATAGCTCAACGTTCAAGAGGCAATCTTAGACCAGAGACGTCTTGGGTCTATAACATGGAGATTAACCACGGGTGCGCACAGTGTAATGAATTGCAAAGCTCATTGGGTAGTGCTATAACGCTATGTGCTAAGAGTAATTAGGCGACGGATGTCTGTGAGCACTGCCTGTTCTAGAGATTTGCTTGGGCCCTCCCTCTATCCCTCTCTCTCTCTCTCGGCCTCATACCCCTGCCTTCTCCATCTCTTTCTATCCCCGGTTATACGTGTGTGCATATTTGTGTACGCATATGCGTGTGTCTGTGTTGCACAGTAGCAGCATCAGCAACCAACAGAGTATGGTAATAACGTTATCTCCCTGCGTCCACTAACAACCAACAGATTGGGTTCGACGCGATTCTCATCCCTCGAGATACAAACCCCCACACCTACCAACGTAACACCCAATTTCAAAGCACCAAGTATCGATCGATCTTCAATCATTTTCGGCTCATGGATCGCTTACGGTGATACTACGGGGCTTGCTGAGTAGAAATATCAATAATAAACAACAAAAAAACACTAGCATCTAAAGCTGACGTTAATTAATTGGTCAATTAAACTAGGATTCAACGTTGATTCTCTTGGCAAAAATAGCACTGTCACTACTGGGAGGTTTAGAACCAAAAAGCATGGCACTTTCCATACTCGAGATTCGATTTATTTTCGGCAAAATACTGACGAAAAAAGTCATAATGACCTAATTCCTCAAATGATGTTTGGTCTTTTATAAGAGAAGCTGCGACGAGGTTAACTCGTTCAACAGTCAAAAAATATGAAAGCTAATAATCACTATTTAACATGTCACCATTTCGTAATTTATTTCTGCTGAATCTATTATCAACTGTTATTCTTGTACGAATATAAAAAGGGATTGTAGTATCGATTGCAAACAATGGACACAATCCCTCGAGAGGATTTTCCCGAGATGCTTGTAAATACAAAATCCTCTACATCGTGATATATATATATATATATTTAAAAAAATTAAAAGTTACCAACAGTTACCTACGTGGGAGCGGTTACTAAAAACATTAATTAAAAAGGGGCTGCTTGATATTGGGTTTTCCTCTCTTGTTGGCCTCTTGATGAAAATTGAATTATTTCTGTAAATCTGTACGCATCGATACTCACCCTAGTGACTTTCGCTCTCGCCACGTTCTACCTTCTCGGTTTTTCTTTCTTCCATTTCTCTGGCGTCAACTGGGAAGCCAGGTTGAACGAGGCAAAAATGAAGAAAAGAGAAGCAACAAAAAAAAAAACATCAAAATAAATTGCTTCAATTAAATGGAAGAGCCATGAAACCCTCGTCTCCTCTTTTTCTCCCGAACTCACAATTCCTCTCCCTTATCACCTGTGTCTCTTCACTCTTCCTCCCTCCGTCAACAGAGACCTCTCGCTCTTTCCAAAAATTGGTTTTATGCTTGGTGAAGCGCTAACGTGTTTAATAGCATTTCTCTCGCGAAAATCACGAAGATCGAAATAACTTTCGATCGCGGTACCGAAAATCCTTGGTCGTTCCGACACTCGACATTTATATGCATGCATACATGCATATAAATAATTGTTTTACGTATAAGCATGCAGTTTGCATATTTTCACCGTCAAATCAATTTCCCGTTGTCGGAAAATAACCCAAGTATATTGTGGTTAACTTTTTCCCAAATGGATTACGCGAACGTTGTAATATCGGCTCGGATGACTTTACACGTTATTATTCAAATGGACTGATTGACTGGCTACAGATTTAAAAAGAACAACTCCAAACTACACACCTAAAATCGATTTTACTTAAAACTCGTTTCTCGAAGATTTTTATGAACAAAGATGCATCGAATGTAAAATGGACACCCATCACTTCGTGCACTTTACAATTGATCGTGTCTGAATAATCCCAGTAATGTTTAAACATTTGCCAAGTTGCCAGTGTCGTTCCAAACGACACGTAAAAATTCAGGATATTAGTTCGAACCTTTTTGAATAAGAATATCATGGGACGTATAACTTATATTAATTCTAGATTAAAGTTTGCTCGTGGGGTTATTTGGAGGGCTTACGGAGGCCTAAACGCAATTCTACATTTTTTGTATCTTATCCAATGACTGCTGCATCTCGTTGCCCATACTTGACAGAAGCTCTAGATTCACTGCGTAGCTCATTCTGGTGTCCGTTAATCTCGATAAGATCCACCTAATTGAATAGAGTCGAGCTTTCGTGAAATATTGAGGGAGTCCAGATATTCCAGGTACAGAGTCCCTGAGAGGTAATCAACTTCGATTCTGTTGCAGGCTAATGGATAAGCAAAAGATAAATAGATGTTTCGTACAACCTGTACGGAAATTCAATTAGTCTTTTTGGTTGGGCATCAATTTGTTAACCGGGTTTACTACTTTAGAAAGTATTTAATCATTCTTGTCCGATGTCTACTCTTGACTAATAGAAAGCCACTGGTCCTTCATGGGAAGTACTTTTTTTTTCAGATTTTCCTCGCATAGATTAATCAATTACAGTAAAGAATTGTGTTGCTAAACTCGACGCGGTGCCCTCTTAATTCTTGTAAGTGCAAGCGATAACTCAGCCATGATAGTGGATTGGCCGCTTCCGCCATCTTTTATTCATTCGCCGTCCGTTCCTCACTTGACGTTTCGTAGAATTTCCTGGAAAATATAAGGGAAAAGAGGGATGAAGGAAAAAAAAAAAGGTTGAAGCAGGGAAAACCAGAATAATGCAGGACCGAAGAAATGTTTATCTTCTAACAATGTTTTTTTTTCGTTTATTTGCGTAATACAATATAATATATTCACCCTTTAATTGAAATTCTTAAAAAAAGAATATTCTCGCTGATACTTACGATTACATTATCCGTTAATTCGCATTCGTATTTTTACCTCTCTGATATTGCTATTGTATTAGAGTGTCAGCTTATGGGTTTCCGATAGTACATGTGGGTACAATATTTTTTTCGCAGTTTTCGCGCCGCTTATCTCTTTCGAAAAATCCAAACGTCACAACCAGTCCTTTTCGTTCTCTCAGTGAGTTTTCACGACGAGACCTAAGTCGACTATGTGTTGGTAAGAGCCGACGGAATCCTCATCCGGACCCTTTTCCACTTGAGAATTCACTTCCGTGATTGTAGACATTTCGTGAAGACGGTATAAATGAGTTTTTTTCTCCAACCCTTCTCCCTCCTATCTTTCAAATACACAGACACACACATTTCATCGTTCTCTCGCAGACACACACTTTCGATCCGCTTTAATCTTTCATTCTTTACCTCACGCTTACCTAAATTATCGGACGAATACTAATTCCAAGCTAGTATTGCTAACAATTGGTAAATCACGCAAGTATTCTTCAATTTTCATTAACGTCCTCTTGCTTCATTCGCGCAACAAAAAAGACGACAACTGAGCGGCACAACGCGTGGCTTTCGTTCCCTTTTCCAATACTTGACCACCGGAAATCAGTTATTTTCGACGTGTTGAGTCAACCTGCTTTGTTTGGGTTTGTTTAGGTTGCTTGCCGTTGAGGCTGTCCTCTAGTGTCCAGCCCCGACTAGCCCAGATTTCAAACCGAAAAGAGAAAACGGTCTTGCATGACTTTTTTTGAAGAAGAGAAAGCCTCTATGGTCCAGACATAGCAAATTGATGGTGAGACCGTTTTTTTTTTAAATTATGAATTCGATACGATAACTTTCAATCGCGTTTTTCACAAAACACGATTTTTTCAAACTTCTGCCGTGGTACCAGGGATGTCAGACGGCCACTCAGAAATCCTTGTGCCGAGCTGTTAAAAAGTTGGTATCGAAAACGAAACCTGGTACCCCTGGTATATTCATAGAGAGAGATATATATATAGACAGGGGCGGATTCTTTGTGGTTCAAAATCATACCAAAACCGAGGACGAGATCGCGAAGTGTTTTTGAAGGTAAACAAGAAATACTTTGCAAAAATGGCGCAGTAGTCGACTAGCCATAGATAAGCAGTTTTACCAACCGCACAAGTAAAAAAATACGAACTTTTTTGTCTGTGCGGTTGGTAAAACTACGTATTTGATTTCACGTTCAGAAAAAAATAATAGTGTTTGATCATTTTTAGTTAGTAATACTTGATTCTTCCATCAAATGTCAGTTATTCTGTATTGTCCGTGAATTTTTGTCGGTCAACGACCAACCTTGGTATCTTTGCGTACCAGGACTGAGTAGTCTTGGTACATGGTACGTGACACTGAAAACTGGTATATATACCAAGAAAATGGTACGTCTGACATCCCTGCCGTGGTACCTCAAAAACTAGTTAATTGATTCTGCTCAAATTCATACAGCATATTTAGTGCTCGTATAATTACAAATTGAACCAAAAAAATGAAGATTGCTTCGTTAGTTTTCTTTTGACCAGCTAAATAGACCCTAAAAAAGGGCGAAAAATTGATTTTTTTTCTAATGCGTAAAAACGAATCATTTTTTTTGGAATTCTGACTTTATTTTAGTTCCGTGTAGAGGCTCAACTCTTACAATTAAATTGTTTACATTAATAAGAATAATATACAATTTATTAATTATTTTATTTAAATAGTTTGTCAAAAAAAAATCACCAAAAAAACGTTTAAAAAAACAGCCTTCACACTAGATGACGGTCTTGACCAGATGCACCTTTTTTTCTTAAATGCTGGCTTTTTTGAAGTCCCAATGCTGCGAGCTAAAGCGGATGAAAAAAAAAAACTGTAACGCTTCTTGCAATTTACGTCCAGAATCGAGGCGTTGTTTTCCCACCATCCGGCAATCTACATCGCTTCTTCTTTTCGTGAAAAGCTTCTTCCCTTTGTCACGCAAAACAACAAGAACAAACAATTATGAGATAAAGGACAAAAAGTAAACGATATCGCGTCACGAAAGAACTGTTTCATGGATAGGAGTGGATTAAAGCTTTGTTCCCCGAAAAGCTGCGCGGTTTGTATATCTGTATAATTTTATTTCACACTTTGCGGTTGATACGGAAGATGAGAGAAGCGTCGTGGTTAAGGAGGCGTTTCGGCGCAAGACTCTCGCCAGCTTCCTCGTCAATTGACAATTTGGAAGTTGCCTTATTTCATCCCTCCAAGCCGACGCCACCCTTGCGACGCGAAGAAGCACTTTCCTTCAACTTCAATTTCCCCCACGACCCTCGGATTGAAAAAAGCTTAGGGCTACGGGGATTCGCCGACGGAGTCCTCCGCCAGTCTGTATACGGTATGGCGTGCTATATACAGCGAAGAAAATAATTACGAAGTTGATGAAAGAAACAGCAGTCTGTTAAACTTTGAGTCTTAATGAAGGAAATATTGCCCGACGATTTCGATTTTGGCAGTCTCAGCTTTTTGACGTGTAAACTTTATGGATCACAGTTGTTGTAGGCGTAAACGTATTGGGTTCGTAGACCGAGTATTCTAGAGGTTTTATTGGTACTGTCTTACGGATAGTCAACTGGTTGTACAGTCTTATAAGTTCCAGACGATAGTAAACAAATTTTGGTTAAATTCTTTATCAATAAAAATTAATTTAATTAAAAGTTTTATTTTTTATTGAGTGAAAATTAAACTAATCAGTACTATATTCTCTCTTATCGTTGATATCTTCCCAATGCTTGATAAGAATTCAACGAGATTTTTAATCAAAATTCCTACTGGTAATTTCCAGTTTTTAACATCGTCGTGAAAAACACAAACTGAAACGAAAAAATAAAAACAGAAAAACCTAGATATCGAGAAAGCGATTATCTACCAAACGATTTTGAAAAATCAAAAAACGTTTATTGACACAGGAATGAAACGAAAAGAAACGAGCAACTTAGTCGTAACTTTGTTGTCAAGCTAATAGACAGTGCACTTTAATACGAAACGATGAATATTCGCACACGTTTTATATTAGATTGCACGAGGGTGTCTGGATGGAACTTTATATAAACGTCATAGGGTAGTATGTTGCGGCTTGACGGGTTCAAGTTGTCCGTGGAGTAATGCTGAAGGGAATGGCTCCTGCGATGGCTCGACACCTCACGCGAATGGCGTCTGTACTGCCGTCCATCAGCCTTCGGGAAACTAATCACCGAGACGAGGTATGACTACGATTCGGCGGTGCTCGTAGCTCGGTAGACACTAGCTCGTGGCAACCTTCCTATAATCAACTGTCGATAGTTTGCAAACTCATTTTACGCTAATACGACTACAACTCTGGCTCTGAACACTTGAATAACCGTCATAAGCGATTTCTAGATGTTAGTTTATGTGCCAGGAATCATACGCGAGTAACGGTAAGAATTTAAGTCGTGGCAATTCACCTGGAAGTACGATTAGCTAAGAAAATAAGTGGCTGGCAA
Organism: Ophioninae sp. B BG-2022a; assembly: GCA_030522765.1. Taxonomy (NCBI): domain Eukaryota; kingdom Metazoa; phylum Arthropoda; class Insecta; order Hymenoptera; family Ichneumonidae; species Ophioninae sp. B BG-2022a. The sequence continues at coordinate 21,897 of JAPYZJ010000707.1, forward strand.
TCACTATACAGGATAACCTGCAAATTTCGACACAGCCTCGATTGGAGTCGATGAAGCAAAAAATCGACGCAACGGAATTTACGAAAACTAATTTCCACACATAGCGGCCAAAATGTTCGCAAAATCGTAAATAAATACTTACTATTTGTAATTACCACAGATTTCCTGAAATACCTGATGGACGATCGAGGTCCCAAAATGTGGGTTTTGAATATGAATGGTTCTGAGTCGTGACGTTAGCCAAACGTTTTTATTTTCCATTATTTCCATCACGACTAATTCGACATTGCTCGGTCAAATTTAATTCGATTCTGAAGACCCGTTTAGGAAATTGGGAAATTCAGACCTTTTGAATCTCAGGAACGAAATAACTACGCAAGGGTAACTTTGAAAGAGATCTTGGAGCACCACACTAAATTCGAAATATCTCGAGTTCGTATCAATGATCTCCCAAGAGAAACGCCATGTTCAAGAACACTTGACGTTCGATGATGCTCACGATGCATAAGAGAATAATAGAAGACAGCAAGGGATCGAGTTAGCCCAACTTAAGGAAGGAGTCAAATGAGAGGAGACAACCAAAGTTGCAGTTTATACGTATCTGTATGTATATAGGATAAGCTATGAAGAATTTTCGAAGATGTGTACGTTCTCAACACCGACGACTGATAATTCGGCCAAAACTGCTACGGATTTATCACAAGTTCAATTCGAAAACTTGGACGAACAATTCGAGAATATATAACGTCCGGGACCTCGGAAACGAAAGCAGACGTGGAATAGCAAGGAAGCGAAGGCAGAAGAAGGGCAAGAAGAGTGCGGAAACCAAGGAAAGATGGAAGCAAAAAAAATTCACGTTAAAGCGAGGGAGCAAAATGGAGAGAACTGAGAGGGAGAGAACAAAAGAGCTTCTGCATTCGAAATAAAGGGTTAGGTGTTCGAATCTGTGCGCGCAAACTTTTACACAGGATTTACCACCCTCTTCCTTTATTCCCCTTCCATTTACTTTTTTCTTTTCTTCGTCTCCACCTTCGTTCAGTTTCCCAATGCAAGAAGTTATCCGAATTCCTATCGCGTGACATCCAGGTGTCATAGTCGATGATAAAACGTGCTTCGACTTTAGAATATTCTTTATTATTCCACGTATGATGCTACTACTGAAACAATGTTTTCAGCAATATCGCCACAAAAAAAATGATTTTAGGTTCAAAACGTGACGGTTATTATTAACGTTATTTTCTTTCAATTTTTTAATTTGTCAATTTTTCTATTGCTCGTGTCAATTACTATCTATGAATTTGTTTGGGTTTCAATCAATATTTCGTGTCAATCAATCAATTTGTCCATTACAATCTTCGATTATTCAATTCACAATTTTTCAATTTATCAATTGTTTAATTTTTAATTTTCAATTGTCGTATGATGCTGCTACTAAAACAATGTTTTTACCAATATCGCCACAAAAAAAATGATTTTAGGTTTAAAACGTGACGGTTATTGTTAGCGTTTTTTTTTTCTTTCAATTTTTTGTCAATTTTTCAATTACTCGTGTCAATTACAATCAATCAATTTGTTTGGGTTTCAATCAATGTTTCGTGTCAATCAATCAATTTGTCAATTACAATCTTCAATTTTTCAATTTACAATTTTTCAATTTATCAATTGTTCGATTTTTAATTTTCAATTTTTAATTTTCAATTTATCAGCTCAAGCAGCAAAAGTTAAGCTATTGTTATAGCGTTGATCCACTTCCCTTGAAGTACAATCGGGTATCTGACACAATTGCGCATCGTGCCGCTCAACTGTCAAAGAATGCTTGTACGGTCACGTTATTTATAACTTTTCCCTGCCTTAGGCTGTCGTAATAATTACTTTAATATAAGGGGCCAAATGAAACAGTGAACGAAAGTAGAGAAAATCGAAGCTGTATGAGTCGGGTCAACGAATCAACGAAAAATGGTATCGAAAATAAAAAAAGCGTGAAAAAAAGAACGGTACTATGGGTATTTAGATGCTGCAATATGAATACTCAATGTTACCCATATATAGCTAGGCGTACACTGAACACTTTTTTTTTCAAGACTAACTCGGTGCTTGATTCTGTCATCGTACCAACACGCCTTTTTTACCCTGTACAACACGGTGACCCTTACGCCTAGATAAAACCTACCAACATTACGTACTACTGCGCACTCTCTCACTGGTTCCTTCTCGTTTAGCTTAAAGACCTCACTGCAAAAATCTTACGGCACGTTATTTCCCCCAGTTTAGTTAATTTTCACACTTTATTGTTACAAACTTTCGAACCCTCGAACTCGCAAACTTTCAAACCTTGCACGAGACAACAAAAACTCAAACTTTCAAACTCGCAAACTCTCGAAACATTGGGCCGAGCGTTTCGTGAATATTCTCAAAGTACAAACTCGCAAGTACGCGTTTGAAGAATCGTCCACTTACGTTACTAACCAAACCCAATTTCAATTATCCGCGTAAGTACATAAACGAGAATATCGTTTATTCGACACGGCACTTCGATCGTTAACCCGTAATGGTCACTAGGGGTCCAGTGGACCCCAGGCAAATTTTTTAGAGATATATCGTAGAAAGGTCGTAGAAATATTGCTGTTCATGAAAATTAATTTTTTTTCTCGAAAATATACTATTTCAAGAGTAACATAGCGTAGGTTTCTTTGCCATATCACAAAAATCAAAATGTATATGAATTTTTCAATGAAAATTGGGGTTTTTTTTGTTCTTTTTTTTCTGATTGTTTTTTCGGCATTTTAAAACTTTAAAACGAAAGACAGAGTGTATAACTTGAAGAACATATGAAATAGAATACTGGTGTAAGATTTGCGTCAATAAATCAAGTAGAACGAAAATAGCGACAATTTTTCGGCGTGGGGTCCACTATACCCCATGTAACCATTACGGGTTAACCTTGAAACGTGTGTTCCTTCCAATCTGTTTTTTTCTTTCCTTTTTTTTTAAATTAACGTGACAAAATAGTTCACATTAAAATTGACATTTATTCGTACGCATTACGATAAGAATTATCGTAAGTTCTAAAACATTTTAAAATCATGAGCCACAGTGTACCCGTTCGGACGATCCAGTAATAAAGACTGCGTCCAGCAGTATCACGTCTTACGCGTAGTTCTGTATTTATTTCCACGGATACGTGAACAAACGCATACAGCGAATTTGTGAACGCTACGCGTCAGTTACACACTTTGGACTTACACTTTGAGCTTTTCAGATACATTACGACACAACGCTACGCTAGAACTTTATCGGTTCTCGTTCTTTTCTTTTTTTTTTTAGTAATTTTATTCAATTGCGCAAGCGCGCACATGCACACTACCGCTCGTATTTTATATCGCATTGGCCTCGATGGTAAATCGTTTGCGCAATTGGCGCAATCTTTCTTTTTTGCTATTCGCAAACGACACGAGTTAAAACGCAACATCGATCATGTCGTTTTGATGAATCGATGTAAGAGGCGAAGTTTTTAGATAGGGGATGAATCGAATCGCCGTACAAATCCAATGGCAGAGATGTGTCCCCCAAAAGAGGCGTTTGGGTTCGAGCGATCCGATATTGCCGTCGACAAAAGAATACTTAGAGTCTGGATCTTCATAATTGATGGTCATCAATCGAGCATTCACGGAACAGTGATTTCCCAAACGGTATATCGTTACGACCTGTTCATAGCCCATTACCTGGTGACCGGTTGATTCGTTCATCTTCTTCGCGCACCCTTGGTTTATCCCGGAATTGCGTTGGAGAATGAAACTGTACGACAGGCAGTAAATTTGAACAGCTTTGCGCTGGAGGTCGATGAAGGTCAACGGTTTCACTAGTCTTCACCTGGGTACCTCGAGTCTCCGCGTTATTCGTCTAACCAAATTGGGCAAACTATCTCCGTTGTCTTTAGGCACATACAGACGTAGGGTATGACGAAAGCTTGGTTAATGCTGAGACAACATCAACCAAGTGTTCCATCTTCCGTTTGCTCAGCGTTCTCGTACTAATCACCTTTCTTGGTTCCGTTCTAAGCGCCTCGGAGCTTCAAACGTAATCGTTTTTCTCGGACGAGACAGTTATCGTAACGCTGTATAAGGGCAGTGACATTGGAATCAGAGAAATATGATTTCTTTCAATTGCCCGATGCTCGTTAACTAGACTTTGGTAGGATAGTGATGACCAGAGTGAGAGACAAGTAGGATAAAAACGTATCCAGCCATCAGCCATCATCAGACACAATCCACATCCAATGTTATCTCAACGAGACTCCATTCCTCTACAAAACACGTCCAAGATTCCGGGTCTTCCACTTCCGTTGTCATCGTCATTACCAAAGATTCAAAGATCTTGGGACTAAGCTTCGTACAAGCTGCTACGGATTGAATGGTTACTACTCCTCGATATTCGGATAATTCGAACGGTCACCAAAATCCATCGAGTCGCATCCCGGAAATTCCATAGTCCGAAAATACGTTGGATTTGAAGGAAGAGACGACCAGGGAGATATAATCCGAAGTCCTGTTTCGTCCTCAAACGTCCATGGCGTCACCGACGTAACCTTCGTCAGGACTCTCAGGATGATCGGGAGGCCTAGCACCTTCGGCTCTAGCAGCGACCGCTGCAGCAGCTTCGCGGACTGCCTTGCTCATCAGCGATCTCGGTGACAACGGTGTTGGTTCACCTCGGTAAGCGGCCGGTGGTGACGGAATGAAGGGTACGTCCGAGATTGCGGTTGGCGATACCGGTGATACCGGAAGTTTAATCGATTGCAGTATGGCCGGTGGTTTGACGACAGGTTGATGAACCAGGTACGGATAACCACCGGCTGTGTATCTGGTATCGGTGCGCTGTAATACGGGCTCGTACGTATTGGAACGAGCGAGAAATTCAGCTTCGCGTGTATAACGATCCGGCGGTGCAGCGGCCGAACCTTCGGGATAACGCTGTCTCAAACGAGGCAGGGTACTCGAATTGTTGAACGGTATCTTTGGCAAGCCAAAGTTGAGCGGATATCCATCCTTGTCGAGATAGCTCAATTGTGATAGAGATGGACGTTGATCGGATTGCATTTGATACCTGGTTGACTCATAATCAAGGACTTGGGAGGACTGTTGCTGTTGATGAGACTTGCAATGTTGCTGTTCACCGATATCACCTCCCATCGTTACCCCCGATTGATGCTGATGATAAAGACCGTACGAATCATTCGGATCAGCGTTAACACCGCTCTCCGTAACCTCGTTTATCAAATCCGGCTCGGTAACGTACTTCGCCACTGGATACGAGCGTTGTTCCATTGTTACGCAACGCTCCAACGAACCCGTTCTTCCTATTCTATCACGCTCGTTATACATCAACTGCTGCTGCTGATGATGATGATGATGATGATCGAAATTCAAACGTCCACTACCACCAACGATACTACCACCTATACCCACTATACCGGTCACACTTATACCCACACCGTCACCACTGTTGTGTACCTTCTTCATTGGTAACGTCGAACATACCTCCTTACCAGGCGTTACCTTACTCTGGATTACCAATGATTTTGCATTTCTCTTCTGATCTCTTCGTCTCTTCGTGCAAAATACTACACTACCGATTATGCAACCTAACGCCAACAATGTACCGACCAATGCACCAGCCGCGACCACCGCTACGTAACCAGTTCCTGGATGATCGAACGGTGGCTCCGGTGTACTTTTCTCTTGGAAATACACTTTTAACGATAAATTTGACTCGACGGAACCCGCTGTATTCTCCGCAACGCACGTGTATGTACCACTGTCGCTTCTCTCCACTCCGTAAATGTACAGAATGCTCGTTACGTTTTTTGGATCGTTCTCTTTCTGGATATATCTGCAATCAGATTACAAAGTGGAATACAGCGACGATTATTCAACGAAATATCGACGCTGCGGTTTCTGTTATATCACGTTTGGAAAACTAGGTTTCTTTTGAAACGCATTTTGGGCTTGAGAATATCTACCCAGTTGGAATAAAGCAACGTCGGTTTTTTTTTTTTACAAAAGAGACTCGAAACCGGATGTGGTAATTGGAATGATCGCTTTTTGGCAGGTTGGATCAACAAGCTCTCGTTTTGTAATATCGCGGTAGAAATCAAACGTTTTTTTAAACCCAAGCAAAGTCAATTGGTCCTTTGATTTCTTTGGCAATGTCGACTCTGCGTCGTCCAGTTGATCTCCAACCGGAAGACGAAAACAGAATTTCTCAAATGAAGGTTGACAAGTTCTTTCGAGAAAGCTTCATTGCTGAAAGTCTTTATCTGGCTTCCGTAAAGTTTATATCGTGAAACGATAAGTACAAAATACGAAAGTTTTTTTTTTGTGTACACATGGTTGGCTATGAGGTTTCGATAACACTCGAAGAGAAGTTGAAAGTTAACCCTTTCGGTATCAAAATTAGCTCGATTTAGTTGACGAGAAAGTTCGTAAAAAGTTTCGACGAAGATTAAACTAGTTGAAAACCGACGTTACTTTCCGACCGACCCAATATAATCGAGATATGTAGGATGAAAGGATTGATCGATGGTTTCAAGTTTTCCTAGGGAAGTATACTTTCCACGTGAAGTATAGGAGTAAAAGAAGCCGGAGCAAAGTATTATCTACCCATTCTTCGGTTGGGGCAACGATGGGCTTTAGGAGAAAAAAAAAACAAACGAGAAAAGATCGAAAACCGCAAAAAAAAAAGAAGACCGGAGAGAAAGTAGAATAGCGTTAGGAGGTTCTTTCAAACCGAGAGACCGAAGGCGTTTTTCTAGGTTCGGAGCCAAGGCGCGAGCGGAAACGTCTAATGGGTGAGCGTGAACCAAAACTCGGACGTCGAAAGCAGCCCCCGCTGAGCCAGCGGAACATCGGCCATTATTTTTCCTTCTACTGGTATATATAGTCACAAATCGCGCAGGGCATATCCTGGGAATCCTTGGAACGGTCGCGATAAGAAAAAGGATAAAAAAAAAAAGATAGCTTAATGTTTCTTTACCCCGTAAGAACGACATGGGAAACGTCTCGGAATCGAAAATCGATGTGGGGTAACCTAATCGATACAGTGAACCATAGGATTTCGATGTTCGCCTTCCTCGCTTCATGGGAGATAAAATGAAACGTAATGTCCAAAAAAAAAATATATATATAATAGACCTCGAAATGCACGTTTTCCATACTATATACTAATATTGGATCATAATAGAAAATGACCACGAAAAACGCCACGAACGAGTGCTTCGTACACTCGCCCAAACGATGAGTTTTTTTTTTCAATTTTTTTACATCATTTTTAATACGCTGTAACTTCTACACGAAACGTCGTTTTGAAACGAAAAAAAAAGCTTTTTAAAGCTTGAAATCTCTAATTTACATCCACTGCAATTAATATTTTTTTTGGAAACTTCTCTCCATGTGCAAATGGAAGAAATATGCAAATAGAAAGACATTCGAAATTTTTGTTTTCATTTCAAACGAGTTCGTGGATTAAAAATGAAGTTTTTTTCGAAGTCTCGATATCCGAGTCAGAAAGGTTGATTACTTAGCTTCATTCGGTTTTTGGATGAGATTTATTCCGGAGTTATCAATTATTGACTGAAAAATGATCTTTATCTTTTCAACCTGGGATATTTTAGAAACTAATAATTCCACAGGCAATGGAACGACGATTTTTTGAAACTCAAAAAGATTCTCTACAACAACGAATTATCGTGTTTGGAGAAACCACTTTTTCGCGAATCGTACATGGATTTGAAAAAAGTAAAAAAAAAAAGTGACTTAATTTGCCCTCTCGGAAATTGACCTATGCAAATAACCACGAGCTTCAAGCTTCGAAATACTATTTCTCTTGGTTTGAAAACGACTATTTGTCCAATAGTAACAGGGTTCCAAACGTCAAATGAAAAATAGATAAAAAAAAAGGAAAAAGTGTTCCTCGAATTGTTCGAACGGAATACGTTGAATACAGGTAGAAATTTGTCTCTTAATTTTTCAATTTACCTTACGTAGGTAGCTGTTAACGCTGCAAACGAGTCATTTTCATTGGGAGGTTTGCACAGTTCTCCGTTGAACCACCACGTGACTTTAGCCATAGGTACAGCGTAGACGTCGCACCTCAAAGTAACGTTTGCTCCCTCGTCCATATCGAGGCGATCCTTGAGGCTAATTTGCGGGAGACAGGCGAGATCGTTGAGCTTGACACTCTTGATGGTGCGTCCGTGAAGTCTGGAAGGTGTTTTGCAAAGAGGATCGGATTCTTGAGGGGCAATAGTTGCGGACTCGGTGAGCCATGACTGGAGAGGCCGCAACAGGCAGGTACAAGACCACGGATTGTTATGGAGCGTTAGACCATGAAGATTACCACCGATGGGTAGAGTTTTTCCGGGGACGTGAGTAAGCATGTTTCCGTTGAGTCTGAGCCATTCGAGTGATTCGAGACCTTCGAAAGCGCCCTTTTCAATGCTCATCAACTGGCAATCGCTCAATTCTAAATTCGTTAGTTCGCCGAGTGGTCGAAAAGCACGACGATGTATTTCCCGAATAGGATTCTCATTGAGAATAAGTCTCATCAAACCGGGACATGATTCGAATGATTCAGAGGGTACTTCCTTGATGAGATTTCCGGCTAAATCAAGCTCGACCAAACCGGAAAGACCGTCCAATGCTTTTGCTGCTATCTGGCTTATATGAGACTTGCTCAAGTACAATCTCTGTAAATTCGTCAGTCCTAATACCCGAAAACACTGTCCAGGCAAAGCCCCCAAGTTGTTGCTCGATAAATCCAACACTTGGGTCGCCTCACGTGCACCCTGAGGCAAACCGATCAAACTTCGATTCGCGCACTCGACCCACTCTTTTCCACCCTTCCATTTGCAAGCGCAACGATTCGGACACTCATCCGCAAATGCTCCCAACCCCATTGAACTCACCAGTGTACCCAATAACGCTCCAATCCACAACCACACCCAATCCTTCGAACTCAACATCGCGATCCAATCTTATCATTCGAACGAGAACTTTTAGACGTTGATTGTTCCAACGATCGTCTAAAATAAAATAACTAAAGTATGAGATATTTTCAATCACTGACTGCACTCTATTTCTCTATTTCAGTTTTTCAACTTTCGGAACTCTTTGATTCACACGTAACCACGAATCTACAGTTTTAACAGTTTTCACACTTTTCGCGGTAGAAATTTACAACCTGATACCGGTTTGGTCTTGACAATCCACTGGTTCACTGGAATATGGAATCACTAATCAGAATACTTATCGACACCTGTTTATATATCTCTTCATATCTTGTCCTAGCCACTCTCTCAATTCAACGACACCTAGTCATTTGATATCTCAACTTTGAGATCCGCAGATTCTCCGGCTTGTGCTTTCTCTCCACGTGATGGAACCTGAAACACACAATTGGAGACTTTCTTCAGTTACTGTTAGCTCTATCATCGTTACAGCGTTGTTCACTCGATACGGTCGAAATCGATTTTGCATTGTAATCGGAAGACGTTTGTATCGTACGATTTTCAAAGAGCTTGGAGGCTGATTGAAAAGTACTTAGCCTAGCAGTCAAAACGCTGTATTATACAGAAAATTTTTATTTATCAATACAGTCCACTCGTAACTTTATACTCTTCTGTCAGCCGTCCATCAACATTTTTAGCTTATCGGAAAAATTAAATTTTTCGAATTCGCCCAAAAAGGCCTCCCAATAAATCGAAACAAACCCAAACAAAAATCGAATCGCCGAACGAGTCTTTTTTTTCCATTTTTGTAAAAATCGCTGACAGCCTCGGTTTTAAAAACCTACCAAAAAAAACTGATGGACTATTTCCAGGCCAGGTAGTGCGCCACGAAAGCTGAAAAGTCTTAACGACTTTAAATATAAAACAAACTTGGCTCGTCTGATGCTTGATACAACCTCAGCTCGTAACCTGAGTTTGCCTACGTCATTAACGCGTTTTCCAGTCTCGACCTTTATCCGTTTACAGGAAAAAAAAAAAAAAAACTTTTTAAAGGTTCAAAGTTAAATACAACGGAGTCAGAGCTCGAAGCAAATCAGTTAAACGGTAATGCAATACTATGTGTGCATAGAACTTAGCCAAGTTTGTACTGACTTGGAAACACCGTTGAGCGGAATGTTTCATGAGTTTAGTCATGTGGAAAACGCAAAATGCATACGCGAGCCTCTGCCTATCTGTGAATCCAAATACGAGCCTGTTTGTCTGTGAGCACATTTAATATCTTCGCGTGTTATTTCGCGCCCTGCCACTGTGCTTAAACTTAAACTTGCTCAATCTTACAAGGCTTCCTTCTCTTGCCTAATTCTCAAACGATTTATTTGTATCCAGGTGAACATTTAAAATCTTCAGAGTATAAATTCCTGTAAATATAGCTATTGTAAATAATTTTCCTTAGGCAATAAAAGAGAATACGAATTTCCCAATTTTGCAAGGGTTCAAACCTGACACGTCCTTACAGATAAGAAGGGTCTCGTAGCTTCCTTCGTCATATTTCGTAGTTGATTCTCTATCCGATCACGATTTAATAGTTAATTCGAATTTCGATCGTACAATCGATATAAACGAAGATACGAGTATAGGAGGATTGATTGAAAAGTACTTAGCCTAAAACTCAAAAAGCAACGAATCGAAATAAACGAAGATACGAGTATAGGAGGATTGATTGAAAAGTACTTAGCCTAAAAGTAAAAAAGCAACGAATCGAAATAAACGAAGATACGAGGATTGATTGAAAAGTACTTAGCCTTAAAGTAAAAACGCAACATTTCCAGAAAATTTATCGAACGCGGACGTTCTAGTGATGTTCCTTGTCACAAAATGAGATGTTTTTGTTAAACGTATTTATTAATCGATGCGTTAACTCGAGCAGTTTTTCTTTTGTTACGCTACGTTATGCGATACGTGGAATATCGCAAGTTATAACGAGCTGTACAGAAGTAAAAGTTTTCCGGGCTTATCATACCAAAACTATGGAGTATGAAGTTTCCAAGCAGGTATATAAAAGTTACAACAGACCTGGATACTCTTGCGGTACGTGGTACGAGTGGGAATCACCCACCACATCCGCGGCTGGCGTACAACGGAGAACGAAAAGGAGGATACAGCATTATCACGATTCTCATGATATATTGGGTTCGGATCGATCGCCGTTTTCAAACCGAATCTCGATTCGAGCAATAAAACGACACGAACGACTGGTGAACAAAAAAAAAAGGAATGGATAAATGCTTCCTGCACGTACGAACTTTCAACGCGACGCACCAATACCGTAATCACTAGAGTACGAGGGTATGCTCGAAATATTACTGGCAAAGAAGTGATTTTTAAGGCCTTCGTCTACTGTGAATGCCGTTTTTTTTTAACGCTTCTTTGCGGATTTTTTTTTTGACGAACCATTCAAATAAAATAATTTATAAATTTTTCAGCATTTTTATTAAAGTTTAAACAAACTTTATGAATTTTTTGAAGTCAGTATATTGAATATTATCGGAGATACACCGCCCAATAGGAACACGTATAAAAAAGAGGTGCTCCACTGCTGCCATGATTCCGGCCTTTCTGCTTATCTGAAATCAAAGAACCAAACGCCATTTTAATCGTGAGACTTGAGGCTCTACACGGAACTAAAATAAAGTCCGAATTTCAAAAAATCATTTCTTTTTACGCTTAAGAAAAAAAAATCAATTTTTCGCACTTCTTGTTAGGTCTATTTAACTGGTAAAAAGAAAACTAACAAAGCAATCTTAATTATTTTAGTTCGATTTGTAGTTATACATTTACTAAAGATTCTGCATAAATTTGAACAGAATAAATTAACTAGTTGTTGAGATACCCCGGCAGCAGTTTAAAAACAGTCGTGTTTTGAGATAAACGCGTTTGAAAGTTATCGTATATAATTCATAATAAATGAAATAATGGTCTCACCGTGAATCTGCTATGCGTGGATCATAGAGTACACCTTCCGGTTCTTCAAATAATTCATGCAAGGCCGTTTTCTCTTTTCTGTTTGAAATCGACGGCCTTAAATAGTACTTATAGCTGAAGACTGACATTAATCTCCCTTGGAAACCATCATAAATCCGCTCATGATCTTTGCCTAATTACATATACGATAATAAAGTGAAAAATGGATTAAACACTTTTGCTCCTCAATTTTTTTTTGTTTCCGCACCGAAATCAGTTTCCGCAGAAAAATCTCCTCCATAAAATGGAATTTTTGTCGGAGTATATAAAGAGGTTCGTCGTCGGATTTCGGACAAGCTCTTAGTGTAGTTTCTTTTATCTTTCCACCCCGCGTTAACCTCGTTCTCTCTGGCTCAAACCAAGCTGTTTCCCTCCCAATTCTATACGACTTTTAACTCTCTTATTTCCTCTTCTCGTTTGTCTCCGCATTCTCGCGAGGTCCTTCACTTTTGAGCTTCGAATCCACTACGATTTTTTTTTTCTTTTCTTTGGCGTTCCGTTTCCTTCTGTCTCTCGCAGAATTCGGATCGTCCCTTTCGTTCATAGATTCGGGCCGGACCTCGATCAAAGCGAATCGAGTGGACACGGCACTCTGCTTTTCTTTCCTGCATTCGCCAATTCTCTCCTGCATAGTTTTCGATTCTTCTACCCTCTGTACCAAGCTTACAACCCAATAACGACGTCTGCGTGGATATAACCTCTCTTGCCCTCTTAAGAAACATTTCACTCCCTCGAAACAAGTTTTTACTCTCTCAAAGAAAATCATTTGGACGAGTGAATATTGTCTGATCTGTTGTATCGTATTCAATCTCATTTTATATTTAAGACGCAGCCGAATCCGTAGGTCGGTATGACAGATCGGGTCTTTTCATTCCCACGTATCTCCTAAACGGCTCTTCAGAATCGAGCAAAATTTGACCAGACAATGTTAAATCAATGGACGAATCGATCTCCTCGTCGAAAGTTTCGTTTTGAAAAAAAAAAAAAATTTCCGGTTTCTCTTCAACGTATTCGCCTTCCTATAGAAAAATTATTTTTTCAGTCCACTTTGAGCCTGTAATTATGAGAATTTAATTCCTCCTCTTGACGTCGACCCAGCGTTGCGTCTCCAAGCTCACAATTCCTACACCCCATGAATGTACGACACAAAGTACGCCGCGAATTTAATTTTCAAATTGGCTAATAATTTTTTTGGGGGCTTTCAAGTTTAAAGAAATAGCGGTACTTCCGAATATACACAAGTTTTTAACCGTCGACGATTCACAGTACTGCAAAGTCCCCGTTAGATATACATACGGAAAGCTTACGTAAGGTAACTTATAAAAATTCATGAACCTGACACAACACTCGAGGCCTGGGCTCGCCGAAAACTATTCTAACGCGGCCAGGGCGAGCCTCTCCTGCACACGCAAGTCTCGTGAATCACGGAAATACATTGCTTTTTCGGGTAGGCGTCTGTGCAACTTACGTACACGCGCCGATGTACACGTGTACGTACGTGTACGTGTAATATACTTTTACGGTAGGACTTCATGAATTTTCATTGGTCATAGCCTTTGGGCGTTGGCATTTCGCTCAACGACCAAAAATTCACTTCAACCAGAATTCTCGACGAGCCACCAATGTATTTACCTCCGCGAAGCCCGATACTGCATAAACCCCCGCATTACGTTATACAGAGCTTGAATTTTGTGCTCGGCGACAAAGCCCAATCCGTTGGGCTGCCCGGTACATCGCGGATTATTTAGAGAACGAAATTCGATTTTTGTTTCCTCAATTACATACCTCGTTACTTCAATCTACGAGAGTTGTTCGAAAAACAAGATGACTTTTTTACTTTTCCTCGAAAAGTATTTATATATTCATATAAAACCATTATTTATACTCTTTTTCCAAATTCCACACATGGAGTTCAAGATTTTCGAGAAATCGTAAATGAATACCTACAATTTGTAATTCCCACGGATTTTCTGAAATAACCGCATGAATAAGGGCATGACGAACCACGTGACACACGGGTGCAAGAGAGATAGTCGAAACGTTACAAATCGCGATTTCCCACGAATGAAAAGTTTTCATAAAAAATGACGACCGGGGGACCCTCGGTGCTATCGTCTTGAACACACACAAGAAATTTCATAACGTTTGGTTCAGACAGTTTAGAGAAAAGAGCTTTCAAAGTTTCGAGGTGAAGGCCTGTTCGTCATAGTCATCGACATAACCTCACAAATTTTCGAAATCCGTTTTCTCAGCGTCTATAAAGTCAACGGCGAAAAATCGATTATCAGTCTTTGTAGAATTCACAGAGACAAAAATAGAGCCTTGAATTTTACGATAAAAATGTTTCGTCCTCGAGAAACAGCGATTTAAAAATTTCGACAATCTCTCTCTCCTTATACGCCCTATGTCCTCGTTCGAAATGTTCCTTCTTGTATCAACTTGTACCTTTGTATACAAAAGTCTACAGGGAGTCTATACGCCCTATCAAGAATGTCACAGCAAATCGCTAAGGGCAAAAGGATGAAAGGGATGGAAATAAAAGTCATGGAGTGGCAGACGTAGGACATTAGAGGTGGTATTGCAAGGATTCTACTTCGGACGTTCCGAAGGATGACAAATAGGACGTAAACCAGCGCCCTTCCTCGAGTGACGCGAAGTGGCACAGCAGGGGGGGTCTGCAAAATAAATCGATTTAGCTCTCGCTCGTAGGCAATATCTCGAAGCTGGTGCGAAGCCAGCTATTCAGCCCAGTCGTTTTCTATGGACGAGAAAGTATTGAGGATCAACCAAAGCAGAAAAACAGTTACGAAGTTTGCCCTCAACTTTCTTCGTAACAAGATGATTGGTGTCCGATATCTCATCTATGCTACAAGAGTCAGCGGTGTAATATCGTTCGATTTTTTTTTTCCATGAGCTTTGTATCGGATTTCAGAAAAATACGAAAACCGAAGAAAACAACAAAATCGAGGAAAAATATTGATTTATTCATCGGTAGGTATCTATTTTCTCTCCTTCGAAGTAATACCCTTCGGATATAATACACTCGTGCCAGAGCTTTTTTCCAATCTTCGAAGCTCTTCTGATATGCGCTTTTTGGTATCGCCTCGAGCTCTTCCAACGATCCGGTCTTTGTTTCCTCAATCGTCGCGAATCTTTCTCCTTTCGTGGTTCTTTTGAATTTTCTGAATCTACGTACGTTGCAAACACGTGTACCAACATAACCAAAAAAAAAATCGTAAATCAGATTTACCTAACCCACCAAATTTGAAAAGTCAACTTATATTGTTTTTAACAAACCTCTAAATTATCTAGAAACCTGCAAAAAAGTAAACCTAAGAGTTCAGCCATTCGTCAATGGCAGCTGAGACGAACTTTCCTGTCTACGATTGGTACATATAATGTATATACTTATATATATATATATATTGTAGTGGTTGAAAAATAAGTGTCTGATAGTTCGTGCGTACATCAAGACAGAAAAAGGATGGAAAAAAGTAGCAAATGCGACGTGAGATAAATCGAGGAGTGGAAGTTCTAGAACTGTTGCAAAATGATGTGTCAGAATGACTAGACACTGTAAGTCTCTTTTCTATCTCGTGGTACACAAAACTTGTATCTTATCGTGTTCTAACATGCATGTAAGAAAAAGAATGACACAGTAGTTGCGATAAATAGGTGCGCAGTGAAATCATATGAACCCAAACAAACCCAAACAAACGTAATATCCTCAAAAATTCATGATTGACAAGAGAATTATCAAAAACAACACGATAATTGAATTTCCAATGATTAACGAGTACAGGA
>JAPYZJ010000708.1:0-37666 GCA_030522765.1 Ophioninae sp. B BG-2022a
TTTGCTTTAGTCCTGTTTAAGGATATACCGATATTTCTTGACAATTTCATTTCTAGGCACGGGTGCATGCCAAGGCGGGAGGTTCCCTCCCAACGAACGTCCAAAAAGTATGTACGCGTGTATGAAGCCGTACTCTCGCTTGAGAGTTGCGTGTGCGCGTGTCCAGCAAAAGCTGACTACCCACGCTCCCCAGCCGCCCCTACCAGGCTCTATTTAGATAGTGATTGATGGATTTTCGTAGACACCTACTTCCTTCTTTTTTGTTCCTCATGCACGTATGTTACGTAGTAGACGGAAATGAAAAACACGTTTTCTATTTTTTTATGTTTTCACCATCCCCAAATGTCCTCCTCTTGATGCGATTCCACGTGTCCCAATTTAGAGAATTGGCAAGTAGCGAAATGTACGTGTGGACGTGAGGTTGTCTTTCAGACCCTGATTACTGAATGGAGACCGGAATATACGAACGAAACTTTTCGAAAAAGCAAGAAAAACAAAAATATGGCAAAAAATTGTGCACGAAAAAATCCTCGAGTTAAAACGGAACATGATCAGTCGAATGTGAATGTGCCCCAAGTAAACTACGTCGTGCGAAAGCTTATTTAACAATCCCATTTTTTGTCTTTTTTTATCTACAATTTTTTTTTGTTACTCATTTTCCTTTATCGATGTATTTTTGGCCGTGTGGTGGATTGTGAGGATCAGAGAGAAGGTTAACCCGAATCTGATTTTTGGAAAACAGAGATTTTGCGTTTTGACGAGGAGAGTGAGGAGAAGAACTCAAATGGGGACAAATTGACCGAACCATTGGACGGAATTGAAACAAAAAAAAAAAGAACGAAACAAAACAAACGTAACATTTTTTCAGCCCGGTTCGAACATCATTTCCATCAACTTCTTCAGGCTGTTCCGGGTCATGCGACTCGTCAAATTACTGAGCAGAGGCGAGGGCATTCGAACCTTACTGTGGACCTTCATCAAGTCGTTTCAGGCTCTACCATACGTCGCCCTTCTTATTGTTATGCTCTTCTTCATTTACGCTGTTATAGGGATGCAGGTATGTCATCTCCAGATAAACAAATTTCGAACTTTTTTAAAAATTTCAACAAAAAAAATTTCATCATCATTTTTTTATTCGCACTTTCTCCACAACTATTTTTTATTGCACAAAGAAGAAGTTGTAAAAAATGTTTCAAATCGCATTATTGCAGCTAAAAATTTACACGCAATTTTCATTTCAGGTTTTCGGGAAAATAATTCTCGACGATGAGACTGAGATACATCGCAACAACAACTTCCAAACTTTCCCACAAGCCGTCCTTGTGCTCTTCAGATCAGCGACAGGTCGGTGACGCGTAGTGAAAAATTTAATTCTCACCTGCTCGTGAATTTGTACGATTCTGGAATTGTCTTTTTAGGAGAATCCTGGCAAAATATTATGCTCGACTGTTCAGCCCGTCCGGGCGAAGTAAAGTGCGATCCGAAAAGCGACGACGAAAACAATCCAGCTGGCTGTGGTAACGACATTGCCTTTCCCTACTTCATTTCTTTCTACGTACTGTGCTCCTTTCTCGTAAGTACTTTCCACTCCCTCGAACTTTTCAAGATTCGAAAACCGACACGCAAAAAACACTAAATTTTTTCTGATCGTCGCGTACCAATTTTCTGTCTCTTTTCGTAGATTATAAATTTATTCGTCGCTGTTATCATGGACAATTTTGATTATTTGACAAGAGACTGGTCGATTCTCGGGCCTCATCATCTCGACGAATTTATACGACTCTGGTCGGAGTACGATCCTGATGCGAAGGGTCGCATAAAGCATCTCGACGTTGTTACACTTTTGCGAAAAATTTCACCGCCCCTTGGCTTTGGAAAATTATGTCCGCATCGCGTTGCGTGCAAGGTACGATTATACTTTGTTGACATTTTCTCGTTCCCGTTTAGACGTGAGAAAACAAAAATCCATTTTTCTGGAATCGTTTCAGAGGCTGGTCTCGATGAACATGCCGCTGAATAGCGATGGAACGGTACTCTTCAATGCGACACTTTTCGCCGTCGTCAGAACTTCGCTTCGGATTAAAACCGAAGGTAATATAGATGAGTGCAATGCCTCTTTGAGGGCTGTTATAAAAAAGATATGGAAGAGAACGAGTCCGAAACTTCTCGATCAAGTGGTCCCACCGCCGGGAGGTTCGTCCATTTGCATTTTATATATTCTATATAAGGTACTTGACCCATGTAAGGCCCAGTGCCTAATAAAGCCCACGTTTTAAATATCCAAAACTACAAAGTCAAACGGATTGAAGCTCTGATCGTCGAGTGTCTAGCTTCGAATTGCCGGTTTTGTCATTCAATTTGTTGTTATCAAAATTTAAGTTCAAAATTGAAGATTATATATATTTTTTTATTTTTTTGTACGAAGTTACAACGGGTATGTCTTTATCAAGAAACAGTGGTCTGAAATAATAACTAAATAAATAAACATTTTTAGTTTAATTTCAACATTCGTAGCTTTTTTTGTTGTACTTCGAAACAGATAAGGTGGGCCTCACATGGGTCGGGTACCTTATCAGAAAGTTTTAACGCTCCTCGTTCGAACGAGAAAACTCACGATTGCTAAATTTCCGAAATTTCTTTCAGTCGACGACGAGGTAACGGTGGGCAAGTTTTACGCGACATTCCTCATACAGGATTACTTTAGAAGATTCAAGAAGCGCAAGGAGCAGGAAATGAAGGACGGAGACAAGGACTGCCAGAACACCGTAACCCTGCAAGCGGGATTACGGACTCTTCACGAAGCCGGGCCCGAATTGAAACGCGCCATTTCCGGAAACCTCGAGGAACTTCTCGACGATAATCCTGAGCCGATGCACAGGGTAAAAACAAAAGAAAAAAAAGTTGTATGCCTTCAATCCTGGATGCGGCAGGGATTTTTTAATTTGTATTTTTCGAGACCAAGCTTAAAGATAGCCCACTGTTCGCAATTTTTTTTCGATTTGATGTTTCGTGAACGTGCTGTTTTCTAACTTACAATTTCTAGCGGAATCACTCGCTATTCGGAAGCGTTTGGTCGAGCATGCGAAGGGGTCATCAAAACTTCCACAGAGCGAAATCTCTCAAGGCAAACGCGCACAACGTTTCCAAGGTAACTTCTCGATTCGGGCCCTGCAAAAAAAAACGTATTCGCGGCTTCGTTTTTTTTTCTGACTTATCGTTTTCTTTCGTTTAAATTTCCAATCCGTTCCACGCTTCGCAGGCATCGCCGTCAAACTCGATCGACTTTTTGCCGTACTCTTCGTTACAGAGAGCCGGTGTGCTTGAAGGCGGTAATCCCGTTACGGCAAGATCTCACCAAGTTGTGCCAAACTTAGCCGGGTAATTTTCATCCTCGTTACACGTTAGCTCTGTGATAACCATTATTATCGCGTCTTCGAAAAACAACCGAAGATTATTCATTTGTTCGACTTCAAATCTAATTGATTATTTTCTGCTAAATGAATTTGCTGAATTTGCACACACAACCTAAACAAACCCAAACATGAATTTCGGCATTTTTACTATGTGCAAAGTGGTGTAGCTGAGTCGAAAAATATTAATTGAATAAATAAATAATTATAAATAAATAATTATAATTTTTCATCAGATTGTTTTCTTCACGAGCCAATAATTTATTCTTTCCAGCGGTTTGAGCGACAGTGCGATGAATCAGCTGGTGATGGACGCGAGACTGACCGGTCTCGAGGAGAACATACCGCTACGACCACTCGCAGTTTTTGCTGACTCGAGACTCCAACCACCCAACATACACAACCCCTATAAAGTTTTGGAGTAAGTACAACATCGAAGCAAATAAAAAATCGATTTTTATCGCGATCCCGGTCAATAGCCATGTCGCAGAGACGTAGCAAATCGTGTCCCGAAAATACTTTTTGCGTTTCAGTCGCGTTATCAATCTGTCCAATGTATATATCAATTTATATGGAACATTCCATATATTTCGTTCACAAGTAACCTCAAATTGACTGCTAGGCAAAAAACGTTTTTTTTTCTTGAAAAAGATAAAAAGTCGTATTTTTTTAGTTGTTGAAAAAATAGAACCGTTCTTGTTTTTATGTGGCCATTAATTACCCGGAATTTGCATATTCAAGAATGCATAAAATCTGGATCAAGTTTCAGCGTTCAAGGATCAAATTAGAGCAGAGTTTGCGCCAATTCCACCGTATATATTAATTACAAAAAAAGGCCCAAAAACGTAAATATATATATTGGACGTCTGTGTATTTATTGTTCACCCAGGCAGCCCCGTAATTTTATTCGCGCGTCACATTTGTAAATCTTGTGCATGACTGAATGCTCCAAAAAGCCAAGAAAATATTTTTATCGATGTTATACATTAATATACATGAGGCCCTGAATTGGAAAAATCCGTATATTCAGGGACGAAGTAGTATTGTGCCACGCGAATTTTATGTGTGTGTTAAGTCTTATCGTATCGATTAAATATACGTGTTGTTAGAATATGTGTATGTACATCGATAAGGGTGGTTGAAAAAAAATTTTTTTTTCAAAATCCCCTTATGATTGGGTGTGGCGTAAATAGTGGTCCACCGTTAAAGATTCAATTTACCAGATAGCTAACTATAACATATTATTATTTTAACCATTTTTATTTAAAAAATTATTTTTATTATTATTTTTCCATTTTGATTTCTGTTCTACGCTGCTGAATAATCGAGCAATCGAAATTTTTTTTTTTGGAAACCCTTGGATAAAAATGGTTAAAATAATAATATGTTATAGTCAACTATCTGGTATATCGAATACCTTCAACGGTGGACGACTATTTACGCCATACCCTGTACACACACCGTCGTGTTGAACTTTCTCTTTCTCTCTCTGTCTTTCTCTATCTCACTTTTCACCATTATATTATTTTCCGTTGTTCATGAAGTTTATATATATTTTGATCTCGACGTTTTACCGCTTTTGTTGATTGTCATACGATTTCAGTGGGTCCGGTAGCGGTAACCACCTACACCCGAATAACGAATATGGTAAGGAAAAGCAGTGAATGGTGCTTTGTCATTGGACTCGATGATTATTGTTTCTAAACATCGTTTGCTTCGGTTGTTCGCTCGAAAGCTGCCTCCGTATCGTCCGCTTGAATGCAAAACGTTTTTTTATAGCGCTGACTCCCGATTGCACCACTGATATTCGTATGCGCATACCACAATACATCAAAAAACGTCAATTCAGCAGTTTGCAGCAATGTATAGCGAACGGTTGTTTTCCGTCGGACAGGTATCTCGATAAAACGGGAAACGTCAAATTGTTGCGAATGACGGAAGACTCGGGTCTTCGGAACCTCTCCGGAGGTTCGACGAACACCGGAAACGCTCCTGCGATTCGACGATTTTATTTATTTTTTAATGTTCTCGATGTAGGTGTACGTGCTTCGTGAAATTGTTAGACATCGCAGCCGTGTTGTGTTTCCCGGCATGTTGTGCACGAAAGTTGTATCGTTTAGTCACCATACCCCGGTAGTTTATCGATTATAATAATCCCGATACGATAATTAGGATATCGATAGAATAGCGACAAAGCAACCCGAAGTTAAAAAAACCCAAATAAATTACGAGAAAAGCCCAAATCCCCTGCTGCATTGCATACAATTATACATATTATATTTTTTTTTTTCAAAAAAGGGGGATTTTTTGTCAGAGTCGATAAAGAAAAAAAAAAAGAAATTGAAAAACAAAACGGTATAACCTTTCTGTCTATCCGCGCGCTTTCGTGTGTGTGACCAACGCTGCGTACAACGACGTCGATCCGAGAAGTCTTCAGGACCGAATCGAGCGGCAGTTGACACCACCTACACCTCCACCACGAAGGAATCTACCAGCGTCATCAACAACGACAAGAATCCAAACGACAACAATGCCAGCATCAACGACTACATCATCATCATCATCAGCAGCAGCGGCGGCAGGAGCATCAACGGGAGCCCCGATTAGTACAACAACGACAACAACAAGACCGGCAACACCAACAGCCGGCGCAACCGCAATTACGTCAGAACGCAATGATACGAGCACCGACACTACAACTAGCCCCAGTCCGAGCCCGAGCTTCGACTCGTCGTCCAACAGTGCCGCTTGTTATTATTCCTACGCGTCACGAGGCTGCTGCGTTGACTTAGTCGCCTGGAGTCATCAGCACGGTACGAAATCTCTATCAAAATCCCAATTCAATATGCTCGGGATAAGGATCAATAAGAAATATCTGCATTCGTGTATTGTGCTTTGTCGCACCAGAAAATTATTAAATTTAATAAATTAAATATAAATTAATTTAAATAAATCAAATTAAATTTAAAAAGTGAATTAAATAATACTCTATTCGATCAACAACTTTTGGCTAATTTAAACGAAACAGTTGATGACACGAATCATAAATCTGAACATAAACATAAACCAAATAAAATAAATTAATTCAAATAAATTAAATTATTTTTCTTAATTCGAATAAATTGAATTATTTTTCCTAATTTAAATAAATTTAATTTAATTTTTCTAAATCAATGAAATAATACTCTATTTGATCGATAACTTTTGGCTAATTTGAACGAAACAATTGATGAGACGGCTCATAAACCTAAACAAACCCAAACGTACGAGGGGATTTGGGTTTGTTTGGGTTAAACGAGAACCCACGTTGATGCGATATTGAATTGAAAAAAAAAAGAAAAAAAAAAAAGAAACGCGGGCTATATATCGATGTCCAGCAGCCTTGGATTCGCGAAACGACGACGACGCGGATACGTCACCGGACGAGGGTGGCTGTTCGAGCGCCTCGGCAAAGCGCAACAAATGGCGTAAACGTACGAAAAAGAGCAAGGCCGGATATTCAAATAGCACGAAGCTTGGCGTCGTTGGGGAATCGACGAGACTCGGGGTTTCCGGTAACATCGCGACACCCACCAGATCGGCCTCATCGTTGAAAGTCCGTAAACGAAGGGAGAACGCGGACGATAAGGACCTCGTCGTAACGGGACGAACGAGCGAAACTGTTGACGGAAGAAACAATGGCGGCAACAATGGCGATCGGAGCATTGCCAATGGACTGAAATTAGCACAGACACAGGCAATCGCAGTTGCCGGATATCTCGCTGACGTTGACACGAAACAGTGGCGGGTCTGCGAGTCCTGCTTCTCCCACAGAGCTTCTTTCCACGGCAGAGGTGATTTCGCTTTCATGCCGCCAGAGAAAACGGAAAAACAAAAATTATTTTATTCGCCTCCCGAAACAGGCAATTCGACCTTTGTTGACATCTACATTCGAGATTATATCTACCCAATTTTAGTCTTTCAGAAAAAATGTTTCGCAATTTTTCAGTCGCGTTTTTTCGACCCTGAATATTCCGCGATCTTTGCTACTTTGTAATTCCGTGTATCTACTATTTTCCTAACGAATTCGTTGAAAAGAAAAATACGATGGAATAAGTGCAAGCGGGTAGGGAAAATCTATTTGAGGTTTAGAAATCCGAGTAATTATAACTGTCAGATCGTCATGACGAAAATCGCGAAATTTGCAAAACCCGTACGGCGAAACTCAACACGGCGTTGATTATTAAGTATTAACCCAGCGAGAGTGTGGTGAAAAAATGGAACAAGAAGTACGTGACAGGGTTTGATATACCCTTTTACCAAATCGGCTGTAAAACTAGATTTTTAAGAAAAATCATTACTCTAATTATTTTTTATATTTTACATTATCGAAAGCAAGTTACAATGAATTTTCAACATTCAACGAAAACATGGTGGGCCAGACTCTCGTCGAGTTAAAATCCATTTTTGGAACAGAAACGATGACGATGAAAGTCGTAAAACTACGTGAACTTTGGCTACTTTGGTTGACGAAAAGTTAGGTAACGAAGAATGGATTTATGATACTCGATTCGATCTCGATTTGATTCTTGGAGCCCGTTGAGTGTTCTCCTGTTTGCGAGAACGATCGAAAATTAATTCGATTATCCATCATCCGGAAATGGATGGACCTGTCGCCTCGCTCGGCACGTTCAATTGCATGCAATCCGAGAACGTAACAACTTTAAAATCAATGTCGAAAGCTTTTGTGTCATTAACACCGCGTCAAGCGATATCGCAGTCATTCCTGACATTCCTTGTGTCAATTACAATCTTAATCCACTCGACTAACAGATTGCAGTTGTTTTCTAATTATGTCGTTTTATTGTTGCTGGCACGAAAGCGCTTCAGATCACACAGGAAAAAGAAAGGAGACGAGGGCAAGACTGACGAGTCGATATTTAAACATGAGTTGAAATTCGGTTCAAAAGACAAGAAGTATACGAGGGTTCAAATAATTGCGCGAATTTACCTGAGCTTGCATCGCTTCACTTGATGGCATTGAACTGTTTTACCAGTTCAAAAATCGTTAGTTGGATCGGTAACAACAATCAAATCTCACTTTGACTTTCAAACTGATTTGAAGAACATTGAAGGAAATTGATATTGGTGGAGTCGCGAAGTATAGTTAAAATCATTAAATGATTAAAAAACGCTGATCCGTAAAATCCGATAACTGCTCGATCACGATCGGTACACATTAAAAACACGATCTTCGTTTAGTTTCCTGGGCTGGTGAGAGCAACGGTGGCGTCGGATCGGAACGACTGTCTCACAGCTTGCCGGGAAGTCCGGCCGATCGAAAGCCCAATTTTGAAGTAATCGGAAGCGCCGAAAGTCTCGTCGGTCGTGTGAGTAACGACTTGACTGAAAACTAGAAAATAGAACTATGATGACGAATTAATGGGTTCCCTGGTAGCATTTTTTTCCCGCATTTTTATAAAAAATTGCCCATTTTCTCCCAATATCTATCCGATTTTTTCAGGGAATTGATTATTTTTGAAGAAATCCGGAAAAGAAATATTTCCACATTACCCCGAAATCGGGAAATATTAATATATAAGAAATAATATTTCTTGAATAATTGATTAATATTATCAATTAATTATTCAAGAACTAATATTTCTTATATATTAATATTTCCCGATTTTTTACAAATTGGGGGAAAACAGAGAAAATATGAAAAATTGGGAAAAAAATGCTACCAGGGTTGTAATAAAAAGAATTCCACAACGGGTATTACTGGAGCGAAAATGAATTATTGATACGTGTCGAAACAGGTACTCGTGGAGCAGGGTCTTGGAAAGTATTGCGATCCCGATTTCGTGAGATACACATCGAGGGAGATGCAGGAAGCGTTGGACATGACGAGGGAGGAGATGGATCGTGCGGCGCATCAGTTGCTCCTTCAGGAGAGACGAGGTCAACCATTGACCTTCCAATTACAAGAGGGGATGGATAACCAGTGGAGCGACCCGAGTCAGCAGCAGGAACAAGGTGTCAGAGAGGTTGCTTATCAGCAATTACGCGAACAGCCGCGCTCGTTCGAGCAGCAGCAACAACAGCAGCAACAACAGCAATATCGGTATCAGCACCCTCCATCTTAGCAACGCGAATGACGCTGATGGCGTCACGCGTTGAAAAATTAATTTAAATTTCAATACCGACTAGTTTTGAATATATATCACAACTCGCGTCATTTTACCGGTTTAAAAAAAAAAACAAACAAACAAACGAGCAAACATAAGGAAAACTCACATCGCGTCGTGTGCTTTAAAGTTGTATAAAAGTATATTTGAAAATATGTGTATACGTACGTACACGCACATTTGCGAATAGCCGTTAAAGGGTTGTTCCTAAATTTTGTACATGTTGTAAAAAAAACATTCAACGCTAGTCCTACTACCGACACAGTCAACACGCACACACTTTGTACGCCACGTACCATTTTCGTACAATGGTCGATGGGCTGTGTATATCTCTGTGTGGGTGCGCGAGAATATACGTGCGCAAATATATAAACGCATGTATGTTGGGGTGGTTGGAAACAATCGGAATTCTTGTCAAACTCCTCAGTTCGCTATTTGAAACAAGGTGAAAAAAGACATCTGGTAAATAACGAGTCCTTGAGATTACTACTCGGAGGTCCCTTATCGCGGTTTTCTATTTCTCATTCTAATAACACGGACGAAACATTGGTGTAAATATGAATATTAAAGTCTCGTATAATATTTTACCGATGGTCTAGTTTCACCGTATTGCAAGTACTGGATAGGAAAAGTTGAAAAAAAGAGTCTCGATTTTTCTTTCAACCTCCCTAATGTACATGGAATTATGTATGGGGCATCCTATACCGATTCAGCCGCTGAAATTAAACTTTTTTTTGGTTCACAAGCTCAAGATATGGTCACAAATTGTTATATATCTTCCAAGCGCGTATACCAATTACGAGGAATAATCGTGTACACAAATGACAATTTTTAATCGCTTGTCAACTAATGATTTTAGTTACGACCCGAAAACTTTTCAGAGGAGAAATGTGACTTTTCGTTTATTTTCTAAGTCTCTGAAAATGCACATATGTTCGCGAACATTCTCTAAGTCCCGATCAAATCTGAGCATTTTATAAAATATTGGGTCTTTTAATCGACACGGAAAGCCGCGTATATATACATATATATATATGTATATATATATATTCACACAAGTAAAAATGGGATATGCATTCGCAACGAACTATAATGCAACAAGTATTCTAAAGACCTCGATCTTCGTAATATTGTAAAGAGAATGAAAAAAAAAAAAACACGGACAAACGTCCGGACGAACTAACAGAGAGAAATGGACACTCCGCCGAGTTTTTAATTTTTTTGTTGAACACTCCGAATTTTTCTATTGTTCCTCATCGTTTCATAAGACAAGAGAGTGAGGAGGAAATAACGCCATGATACCATCTGTCTGACAAAGAGATGAATAATCTTACCGATATTATTACTACTATGTCTCTTCTTCTATTCGAAAGAGATAAAACTGTGAGAAGATATAAACGCTACCCATTTCATTGTACGCATATAATTATGCAACTACACGTCGTAGTATCGCGCGCACCATTTGTTACTAAAATCACATTTATTAACGCATACTTAATTATTTTGAGCTACACATATATACTATTGCGGACAAAGAGGTCGGGCAGTGATTTTTCATTGCTGAATTGTCAACCTCGCAAGGATCTCCGCTAGTGGCGCAGGAAGCCCCCTTCGTCTTTATTGGAAAGTTCAGAAAAAAAGTATCCGCATAAAGTTGTCTACGTTTTTTTTTTTTTTGAGAACAAAAGTTTCGTCGCGTGAATTGCATTCAGAAATTTTCAACGAAGACGAAGAAGACTTCTCGCTGGGCCGGGTGCTGGGGGGAGACTCGCAATATTGGTGAATCAGCGGTGAATAATTGCCTGAATAACTGTTTGTCCAGACCATGTGTATATATATATCATGGTTGTCGACATCATATAAAATTATTATAATTATTATACACTATGGATTATAACCGTTATTACTGTCCTTAACGAAGATTTTAAGAGAAAATAACAAGTGCCTAAGTATCTATAATAACTTATTTCGGACCAGAGAAGATCTTTATTAATAAAATATATAATAGTTAAAGTATATTAATATGATTGATGAATTACTCGATACGTAAGCGATTGCATTGGGTATATACAGGAGGTCTAAGTGCATTTCTCGCATACTCCTAGACACATAGTGAGGAGATGCTAATAATGCAATATATTTCGGTAACGCAATATCAGTTTCATTCGGTATTCTTACGGGAATCTGCAACGGATACGACGAATCTTAGCATCGGGTAACCGAAGGTTAATCGCAAACTAGATTGGAAATCAATATTGAGCCGTTGGTTTCGTTGTTCATTTTTAACCAATTGGCTGATCAGTTTTGAGAATGAGTTTTCATTTGGCGAAGTACAATGCACTATTCTTACCTCAACGAATGAAGACTCCGATGTGACACAAGGCTCTGCGAGTGCCTATAACTGGAGAACGAAACCTTTGTCGAAGGCTAAGAAATGCCTGATCGAGAGCGTTTGCTCGATCATTTGTCAGATAATGTTTGGCAATGTCAGCATTGTTTGGGGTCCCTGTGTAAATTATTCAGTGATAACTGCTGGCAAAAATTGTTCTTTGATGAGGTTTTAAAAAAAAATGTTGCGTCGAGCTATTTCTTTCGCTGAATCCTCACATCAACGTTTGTTCACACTGTTTGACAACTAGTTATCGTTGTTTTGTTTGCCGCTATGCGAGGTAAAACTGCGTTAAAAACGTCGTCTATTGTGATTGCAAGTTAATGCGAATATAGGAATGTTGAAAAGAGAATGACTGCAGGAATCGTCTTGCAGATTAGATCTTACGTTGTTGACGGTACAGCAGACCGAATTATTGAAACGAATTTAGGGAAATGAAAACTCGAAGGAGTAAGTTACGCGAGCGAACAATTAAGCGGAACGATTATTACGAGGAAGGTTAACCATTAAGGAGATAGACACAAGCAGCGCTGATGACCGTGAGAATCATTAGGAAACATAATTATATACACTCAATTTTATCATACTTGCTTTTCGACGTTGTCCTTCTTGTATTTACGATGTACTATCTAATGTCTTTTTATACTATTGTAAAAAAAAGTGTTTACAGGTTAAACGAAGGGGACGGATCAAGATCCGTAGCGATCATAGCGGATGTTTGAAGAAACACATAGGGAAAAAAAAACGAGCACGCGAGCGCCATCTTGCATACCGGAGATACCGCATACTCGCGTGCAAGATGTATAAAACTGTGATTAGAAACGAAACTAAAACGAAGAAAGAAAGATAAACCGCGATGACCCGAAAAACCGTACGGGAGGAAAAAAACGTCGATCAATAGCAAAACCTTGTTCTTTGAGTATCCTTGACAAATGTGCTCCACAAAAATTTTACACAATCGTTGTTTTTTTTCAGTAGCGCACAAATCCAAGAGATATGTCGGGCCTCACACTCAAACGACAAAAAAGACTTTGAACACGGAAGACATTATAAAAATATACGTTCGATTAATAAAGCTCGCCCTCCCCGTTCAATCTCTCCTTCCCATTCCCCTTAAGAGAAGAAAAAGGAAAGCGATAGAAAAAAATCAACCGACCAAATATCACTGACGAGTGCCTGATTGTCCACGATATAATTCTTTCCTTGATCCAATTTGTATCGTCGCGCGTACGTGCGAGCTCGTAATATTACCGCGTACACAGTTACCAATACGGGAAATACAGAAAATGCGAAAAAAATAAATTGGCATCTTTTTTTCAACGATTAATACATAATTGTCAAATCACAAACACGCGCTTAACCTAAAAGTCGCTCGATTATATTTGCGCACAAAAAGTATACGATAAATGATTGTCGAGCGACGCTGGGAATATTTATACTTTGAGTTGAAAAACGAAACGATTGAAAGAAAAACTACACACGGAAACTGTAATCTGCCTGTACGATTACTCGTAGCGTATCAACAAAATGGCCGCCGCTCCGATTCTGAATACCCGCGTGGTAAAAAACAACAACAAAATAACGGATTTTGGAATTCAAATTTGCGGTCAATAATTTACACATATTTTCTTAAATAAGCGGTTATTGTTATATCCAAAGAACGCGTTTATACGCGTGCGAAAAACGATGTAAAAAAATAAGGGTCGAGTTAGAGAAGGGGTTAAGAGATAAATATCCGCGTGACCACTGTTCAGCTTAGATTATTGTAAATAGGCGAAATTACATAATACGGTAATTTATGGAACTATTAGCCAATTTTTTCGATTTATTTAGTTCTATAAGTGACAAAGGGAGGTTGAGAAAAAAAAACAAACTTTCGATCGCGTTAGATTATATAAGTCGGTTATAACGTGTAAATTCGTTCAACGAGGATTTATACAGAGCGATGTATAACGTGTACATTTTATTCGAAGCTCTATATTATATATATGTATATAAACCATATATATATATATAATATAAAGTATATCGTTCTCATTTATCCTTTTGCACGAATTAAAACCGAAGATCGCAGGTTAAAATGTCAATACAGACTTTGTCATGACGACGTTCGCGACGAGAGACGAATAAGTCGAATGATTATGCGGGGAATAAAATGAAAGTTTGTGGAAGCAATGATTCTGCCAAATAGAGACGATTTAACACGGAAGTTTGTTGTGTTGCTGTTGTTGTCGAGATTGTGACGAATTCAACAAAAAATATATGAGTTTCAGGAATCTCAATACACGAGCGTTTTTTTATTCTGATTTATCAATTCGATAACAGTCGAGACGTCAACGCCTACACAGGCTTGCTGGGATTGTCGAAATCATTAATCTCATCGTATCATACGTATATTTCTATTATTTTACATAACAATATACAGACGGTGTACACGCATTGTTTGGTTGGGTATACTGCATTTTGCCGAAAGGGACTTACGTTCACGTGGAAGTACATCGCCCTTACTTTCTCGTTGGCTTTTATTTTCATAGCAAAGACTTTACTCGAGCTGACGCTTCCGCGGGAGTTGGTTGTCGCCGAAAGAAAAGTCAGAGGACAAAAAAAAACGTAAGTGCGGTTCGAGCGAGATTTGAAAGAATCAACTAAACGGATGAGAAAGGGAAACAAGGAACAAACAAGGAATACATTTGCTACTATTTCATAACTTGAGCTGCTTTTTTTGCCTTGATGAGTTCCACGAGTTCCTACAAAATGAAATCAGAAACAATTCATATTTTTGAGTGATGACAATTAGCTGAAAATCCACTTAAGTATCTATACATCTTTGGACAGTCGTAAAAAAGGGTTTGATCTGGGATTTTTTAAAATACTAACATAGCAATTGAGAGCAGGATTGACAGGTTTATTTTATATATTTGTGGCTTCTCTTAATTGCTTCATTGGTTTTTCCATCCCAGACAAGCCGTTTCTTCCGATCATCCAAAGCTTCATAAAACCATCAGTACAATTCGGAGTACCGGAAAATGGGGATTCTAACCTTGTATCGTCTCATGCACTCCTTTTTCGTTCTCGTGGGTATGCAACTGGCAATCTGATCCCACCTATCGGCAACGGGCGCGGAATAAGTTTTGAGAGCTTGTTCCAAGAGTTTTTGTTCGGCGGGTGTCCAAGGCTGGGACGCAACGATAGTTGGTTGTTGTTGTTGTTGGGGTGGCGCTTCGTCTTTCCTGACTTCATCGGCAGTGCCGTTTGATATCGGGTTATCAAGACGCTCCGTAAAAGCTGGCATTCTCTCGTCAATGGCTTCTTTGCTCTTTTTCTCGGCAACAAAGTTGTCGTAAGCTTTCTTATTGGCTTGCTCCTTGAGGCTCGATTTGCTGAAGTCGGTCGATTGCAAATCCTTGGCTTTCGCTAGAACCTCTTTCGCGTCACGTTTAACCCCGTTCGCCGAATTACCGTGTTGATTTATGAAATTAGCAACGACCTCCCACCGTTGATTAGTGCCGGCGGGAAATAGATTTACGGCTTTAATGAGTAATTGCAAATCGTGCTCGCTCCAAGGCACCAAATGTGCTTTCACTTGTTTCTCCGGGGTTGAGCGTGGATCGCTGTTTGTTACGCCAATTCGTCTCTCCGCTTCCATTTTCTTCTCAGTTTCGGTGACGATGTCGATGAAAGCTTTTCGACCGTTAGCCTGCAAATCTTTTATCGCCTCTTCGAGCTGAGCGAGTTTGAAGAGCTCGCAAATTTTTTCCACGCTCTCCATATTTCTTATACTCTCGGCCGGAGTCTCGGCGAAGTAATCTTTACTCTTGCACAAATCACGCAGCGCCTTTCGTTCTTTTTTCAAAGCTTTTTTCAACGTTTCCCTTTCCTGTTTGAGAACGTCGTTCCGCGCCTTTTCTTCGGCATCGCGTTTCTCACGTTCTTCGCGCTCCTTCGCTGCTGCCTCACGAGCCAATCTCTCCTCTTCCTGCTGACGCGCCTTAGCTGCCTCCTGTTTCGCCCTCTTCGCCGCTGTCTTTCGATCCTTGTCCTCCTGTTGGAATTTCCTTATCCTCGGATCGGCGTTGTAAGCTATATCGACGAGAGAGCGTATCCTCGCCATTTCTTCTTTCTTTCGTTTAGCCCTCGTCGCCTTGTTCTTCTTTTCGATCCACTTTCTCATGTCTCGGCTGCAAAGAAGACATTCGATACAGAGATGTTCTCGCGGAACGTCAAAAGAAGTAACGTTCCTAAGTTCGGATACTTACTCTTGACCGCTCTCTTTGTCCTCCTCGTCGAGGTAAGAGTATTCGCGCCACGATTCAAATTCGTACCAAAAGGAGTAAAAGCGCTCGACTTGATCGCGCGAAGTATTCGGATCGCCCAATTGAGGCACCGGCTTCTTGACGGACCATCTGGCGTTCTCCTCGAAGGCACGTCCCATTGTTTCGTAAAAATTATTTTTGGCATCTTTCTCGTCCGGCAAATCGTCGCTGAAGTGCGAATCGACGCTGTCGTAACTGCGTCGTTTAACAGGATTGCCGAGCATCTCCCAGGCTCTCGTTATACAAGTAAAATAGTCATCGTCTTCCCTTATCTCTTCGCCCGTCGCTTTTCTCTTGTCGGGATGATGTTTCAGGATCTTTTGTTTATCTACGAATGAATCTTGGTTGAGGCAAGTGATTCCAGGTTTCCTCGGGTATCTAAGCTTTGTACGTAATTATGGGAAGTTGTGCAAAAATTCTTACTTTCCAGCTGTTTCATACGCAACTATAATGTCTGTTACGAAGTAAAAATAAATTCACAAATAAACACATGTTCTACACGCTTACAGGCTCTCTTGATCATATCCTCCGTGGCTTTGTGTCTAAACTTCCTGAGTCCCAGTACTGCGTAATGATCCTGCTCCTTCCACTCCTTGGGATCCAATGAGCGCAAATAGTCCAAATCATCTTCGAACTGATCCTCCGGGTTTTCCTCATCTCCGGACGACTCGGAGACCTGACCAGTTTCGGTATTCCTTTCGAATTGGGTCCTCAGTCTGGTATGCACGGCGGCGTGTAGTACGGATGTTCCGACTGCTTCGAAGTATACCTTGCGCAGTGCTGATCCGAAAAAGAGAGATCCGGCATACGTATGGAATGATCAATTATGTCATAATTTTTGAAAATTTAAGAACTTTTTCCGTCTATTCTTTTGACGAGAAAAAGATCGTCGGAAAATATGAAATAAAGCTTTTCTAGAAAATAATGACGATTGGAAGAAAAATTGATTCGACTTGTTGACAATACATTTTGAGATTTTTTCACATCGTGAAATTTTCAAGAATTTTGTTCCGGAAAATGTGAAAAACAAAATGTGCGAGTGTTTTCTCGTCATAGTGAGGCTAAAATATAACCTGTTTCCCGCATACGAAAATGCATAACCTTTAATACTTATGATACTCACCGGATATCGTGTTGAATATAACGCATTCACCCATTTCCACAGTTTGTGTCATTTTGTAGAGAACAATGCGACAAATTTCTTTTCCACCAAACGAACGCAACAAATAGCACAAATTCGCGCCCTACGAGCTCACGGTCAAAAGAACGAGGACACTCGAAGCATGGGCAAAATGTACCGCTCGGAAAAATGTTTTCAGCGCACCATGCACGTTTGGCTCCCACCGCTCTCTCACGCTGTATTTAATTTTTCACGCTATCCGCTTGCGTTGTACACGCGCGGTTTTTCGTTAAAGTACCGAAGCTTTTTTTATAATGTCAGTTCAATTTTCTGTGCTCTTTTTTTTGTTCATCGATACTCAAAATCGATTTTTTTGCATTAATCGATCAATCATTACGTCGAGGGATAGCCTCAACCTCGAAGCTACTGGGTGATTGGACGCTGCGGATAAATATCGAAGCGTCGAGAATGATGCACTCGCGTAACCCTTAAGACGGTAGCCTATTCGATAATTACAACCTACAGGTGTGCTTGGTTTAAAAACAGTTTGAACAGTCCAAACATTAAAATCTTTTTATATCCGTAATATAATACGAAGGAGGTAATATTAATAAACGCTATTTTTAAATTCCTAGATGACGCTTTATCGCGGCGACCTCTGAAGGATATTTTACGGCGACTTGAGCAAGTTCACGTTACAATGAGTGTCCGAAGTAAACCGCGGATTTGGACTGAAATATTTTTTTCTTTTCCTCTTCAATATATGGTTGACTTCTCGGTGATTCGCCAGTCTGAAGATTGGCGATGCGCAATCTAGTTCGGTCCTAGTTTGGTAGGAAGGAAGTTGGCGTTGCTGATTTTAGTAATTTGTACACTACAGCGCTACGGGAGTAACATAAACTTGAAGTTTGATTACCGACCGTCGAAATATCAGAAAATTTATGATAACCATAACTCCTCGGGTCCATAATACGACGAGGCTCGTAAGATGGCGTTTGGTGTTCCTGGCGACGAATCGACGCGCGATCCATCGTGTGAGCACGCGACACTGATGGGCCATGTGGTTTGAACGAAGGATTTCAAGAAAGTTTATACTCACAAGTAGCCTTTGTTAATCGAGCGACCAAAAACAAAATGTCGTTCTTCATAAGAAACTCCCGAGGTGGAGCGCCGAAAAGAAAGGTAATTACCGATCCGTTTAATTCCAATAAAGATAGCGTGGGAGGTTAGGTTTATCCTCGTATTTTGTTTTTTCGTCTCATCATCCCGAGACAAAATATAACTCCGAGTATTTATTTTTCGATCATTCACACGATTGCTAGTCCAATGGCCACATCGTGAAGAATTCCGCGAGCGACCCGAAAGGCAAGAAGTCAAGTCGG
This sequence comes from Ophioninae sp. B BG-2022a, assembly GCA_030522765.1. Taxonomy (NCBI): domain Eukaryota; kingdom Metazoa; phylum Arthropoda; class Insecta; order Hymenoptera; family Ichneumonidae; species Ophioninae sp. B BG-2022a. Next base: position 18,782 of record JAPYZJ010000708.1, read on the forward strand.
AAAAAGTACAACGCCGATGATGACGAGAGTATAGCGAGTAGCGACGAGGAGTTCGCCGAAGAGAGGGCAGAACAGCGGCGCGAGTTTTCGGAGTCGTCGGACGAAGATCACGAAACCGCACAGGAAAAACGTCTGAGACTGGCCAAGAAGTATTTGGCGGAGATAGAAGAAGAAGGTTGGATGGACTGCAACCGGACGAGTGTCCAGAGCCTGTTTGTTTTTCTTATCACTTATCGTTGATTATCGCGTATAATTCCACAGAAAGAGACAGAGCCGAGTTCGAGGAAGGAGCAGTGACGAAGAGGTTGCACGAGGAGTATTTAGAGGAGAAGGGACGTTTAAGGAAGACAGTAGCCTCCCAGTACAGCGGACATACAGATTTATTAGAGCTGCGTTGCAAGGATCACCGAGACTCGATCACGTGTCTGTGTCTGTCCAGTGACGGACGTTTTGTATATTCCGGCTCGAAAGATGGCACTCTCGTCAAGTGGGCGTTATCAGACAGGAAAAAACTCAAAGTGCTCAGAGGCAAGAGAAAGTCCGAAGAAGGAATCAAGAACGTCCGCTGCATAGCTATCAGTACGGATGGTAAATTTCTGGTGAGACGATCGTCAAAGCTGGAAACGATTGCATTTACATCTATCGTCCTTCGCTCTCATAGAATATTTTTCATGATAAAATCAACAGGTCGTCGGTGACGCCGCTACCAAGAGTATCAAAGTACTGGCCAGCGATGATTTCAAATTGATCAAAGAACTTCAGGGTCACAGAGCTCCGGTCAGTGGGTTGGTATTTCGCAGGGATACTCACACCCTGTACTCCGCATCTGAGGATCGGAGCGTCAAAGTTTGGAATTTGGATGAAATGGCATACGTCGAGTCTCTGTAAGTTTTGACTTTTATCATTTCTCATTATTATATAAATGTTAAAGCGATAATGATTAATCATGCAATAACGGTCAAATAATAAACGATATATAATTATTTATAACAATTCATTCTGTATATTAATGAAACATGTATAATACAATAAAATAATAGTAATTATTAATGAATGTATAAATATGATTTTTTTCACAGGTTCGGTCATCAAAACGGCATAACGTCGATAGACGCGCTCTCACGGGAACGAGCGATAACGAGCGGGGGTTACGATCGATCGATAAGAATTTGGAAAATCGTCGAAGAGTCACAACTGATCTACAACGGTGATGGCGCCAGCATCGACGTTGTGAAGCTCATAAATGAGGAAAACTTTTTGAGCTGCGGGGATGACGGCCAGTTGTGCCTGTGGGGCTCGATGAAGAAAAAGCCGCTGTGCACCGTGCCCGAGGCGCATGGCAGAGACGAGACCAACGGACAACCAATGTGGATATCGAGTATCGCTACTCTTCTCAATACGGACCTGGTGGCATCGGGTAAGCACGAATCATTTTATTCCAGCTACTAATTCGCAAATTATAATTTTAGTAGGATTTTATGATCTTCTTTAATAAAGTCTTAGGTTCCTTTCGTTTTTTGCAAATTGTTGCAACACTGTTTTCAGCTGAATTTTATGGCTATTTTATTTACGGAGTGGAATAGCTACGTTTGCAATTTTTTTTAACGTTCGTTCGATGGGCTGAAATTAAATTACACAATTACAGTGAATACGGTTAGTCGAGGTTGTCCGCGCAAGGATTCGAAAAATGGCGTTGCCTCATTATTCAATTATGATCAATCAAATAGTCAATTGGAAAAAACAAAGATTAACATAAGAGAGGTACTACCATTAAACAACATTGGGAATTATGCATTGATCGTCATCTGAAATGTCAGAGAGTTTCAGATACATACTGTATTTCACTCCGACGTTATTCTCCCTTATACGTCGTATTTGACGCAACTCCTTGAAAAACGTATAAGTGAAGTTTCACTTTTTTCGAATTTGATTCTGTCGAAACGATGTTTCCTGGAGAAGAGGTTTTATGCCGATGGATATTTAGCTCTCGATTGTAAGGCGCCTTTTGGATAAGAACTATCTTTTCTTTTGTAATTTCAAGCAGGCTCTAGGGATGGGGTTGTCAGACTATGGCGATGTGGCGATTCCTTCAAGAGCCTGACGATGCTGTTCGAGGTACAGTTGATCGGTTTTGTGAACGCTATGGCGTTCACGCCCGACGGCAATAATCTCGTTGTTGGGATCGGACAGGAGCACAGAATGGGAAGATGGTGGCGAATCCCGGAAGCCAAGAACAGAATAGTCGTTGTACCTCTGAATCGCAACAAACCCAGCCAATAAACACTCTCGTACTGTTAAACACTTTACACATACTTAAAATTTTTTTCATAAATCGAAATTGATAAAACGTTCTCGCTCTTTTCGTTCTTTCATTTCCCTTGGCGTCTTTTCGATTTTTTCGTCGTAGGAGTTTTTTTAATTTCAGAACTAGGAAAATTTGGTGGTAGCGAATTTTATGATGAAATCCTTGGTTTCGTTTAGGATATAAAATAGGACGTTATTTTCAGAAACAAACTTTCTTCGATTTGTGAGAATCAAATTTATTAATCGATAGGTTTATTCCTTTAATTAAATTCAGTCTAATTATTTCATTATCAATGACACGATAATGTTGCAGTTTTTATGCGATTTATCAATTGATTTATTTAATTGCTTCATTAATATCGCAAATATTCATTTCGCAATAATTGAGATCAAAGTTGAGATCGTTAATTATCGAACAAACGGATTTATCGATAATCGAATATAACTTGATTTTTCAGATAATTTTCAGAAGCAAAAGCACAGCTGTAACGATGCGAAATTGTCAAACGATTTTTTTGTTCCAAAAAAGGCAAAGTGATCAAAAAAATTGTTTGGTGAAGCGCGTTAGTTGATTTATTGGCGAAAAAGATTTCGATGGAAAATGAAATTTGTGGGTGGTGAATGAAATGAAAGAAATATTGGTCCACAGTACAAGTATTTATTTATTCTGTACAAAAGTCGAGTTATAAAATATTATGTCCCATTTTTAGGTCTTGTTCTTAGTCTTGTATACCAATGCCGTCTGGAGTTCGTATAACAACAATACCATCATACTGAACCCGCGTGCTTGTTACAAAGCAAAAAAAATAATTAAGAGAAAGCGAAGGGAAAATCAAGTGGTGATTTTTTTCGAGTGCGACGCCATTCTTATCTCATTCTTTCTTCATTTTTTTTGTCTTTTTTTTCTGAATTGTAACACTTTTCGTCTTTTCGAGTTCGCTCGAATAGGCCGTAAGGATCAAGCACGCGAGTCCTTTTTCCGCAAAACGCCTTCGGGCTCGCGCTCTATAATACCATCAGACGACAATATATGTTTTTTTTTCCTTCACATATCTTAGTCACGTTTAACAATCAGTACACCATAAGTATCGTAATTTCTTTCGTATCGTTTTTTTCTCTCTCCTCGGCCTACACCCTCTCTCTCTTTCATTCTCTCTCTCTCTCTCTCTCGAAACGAAGAAATTCACGCCTCCGTTGACGAAATTTTCTTGAAATTTTCTCGAAATTTTCGCAAAATCTGCCGATCGCGTTGTGGCTGATGATCGTTTGCTCGTCGTTCGCTCTTCTCTCGGATTTTCTTCGATCGTCGGTCGACCCAAGCGACGGACGGAATACACATTTTTTCGTTTCGCAATTTATTTTTTTTCTGTTTTTTGTCATCTTATCAACGAGCGAGTCTACCAGTTTTTGGAACGCTCGAGCGTTTCGTCGATTTTTGCGAAAACTTCTGACATTTTTCGACGCTAGTAAATTGAATAAGAAAAACCAAATTTCGATTTTCGACAAGTTGATATCGTTTTCGAACAAAAATCCAGTTTCTCTTCGTTCGGTAAATAATAGGAATTTTAGCTCAATTTGCCATGTTTGTAAAACAGTGTTTTTTTTTCATCTCGAAAACGATGGAATTTTCGGGAATATTGAGAATTTTCGAAACAAATATCGAAGTTGAAAAGAAAAATCGGTATTCTTCAGGATCGATCGGTGAAGAGCTCAATTACGAACGATCGAATTTTCGCGACGAGAATGTTTTTTTTTCTGAGCCACGGAGGCGTCGAAAAAAAAATGAGGAAAATCGAATTCCCGCTGGGTGGGCCATCCCGAAAGTGCGTCAAACGGTGTGTATGTGTGTGTGCATTTCTCGGTTGGAACTTCGTGTCGATGCACGTTTCTTCCGTTTCCCCCGATCTGTGTCCGGTTTTTTTTAATTCCCTTGGATTTCTCATTAATTCGCGAAAAATTCCATTGACCATTCGTGCGTTTGTATTCGTGTGACGTCTATGGCAATCTCGCCCCTATTATGTACATGATACGGGTATGTACATCAAATGGACTAAATCTTTCATTATATCACTCCCCTTCGACTCCCCCGTCCTCCCTCTCATCAAATGGCCCTTGAATATCGCCTTTTTTTTGCTCGCTCTCCGGAAATCTTTTACGACGAAAAGAGCGTCGTATCGTTTCGCGTGTATTCGGGACTCGAGGGGGAAAAAATAATCATCGAAATTACTTTTCGCAATTTTCGACCGAAGACATGGTTTCGTTTAGAGAAGTTTTTCTATGAAAATTTCTTTTTCCCATTTTACATATTTGCTTCATTGCAATATTTTTTTCATTTTTTACTTGACCATTGAATTTTAGTAGAAATTATATTTTTATTTATCAAAAAGTCTTTTATTACTATTTTTTTTAACAAGCCGAAATTTTAGTTGAGCTTTAAAAGAGCAAAAGGAATTGAATCTGTGGAAGAGTTTTTTTCATTGCCTTCGTAACTAGTGGTAATTGGTGGCAAGTCTCCACGAGAAAAGCCCCCTCGTGTCCCGAAAACCGCGTTCTCCCTTCGTTTTCATCCCGTCCCCTTTTTGTACTAACAACAATAATAATAATCTCAGAGCGATACTTTCGAGGCTTGTTCCGTGTATGAGTGTACGTGTGTGGGCAAAAAACGCGTGAGTGCCAAAAAACGGCGAGGCTGAATTTCAAAAAGTTACAAACGAAAACAACAACAAAAAAAAGAGAAAAAAAAACGAAGAAGTGACGAACAATATTTCGATGTCGAAGAAGAAGAAACGAAAGCAAAGGAAGAATCTGATCGATCCTCGTTCGACGAACAATTTTACTTTCTTTTCATACTATCGACATAATTCCCCTATACCGATATACGTATACGATATATCTATTACAATATGTTTTTTCTCTTGTTTCATTTTTTTTTAATCTCTCGTGCAAACGGTTGCGATGGTTTGCAAAAGTTTCATCGTCGCGCTCATTTGCTCTCCCTTCTTCTATTTCTTCGTGTGTGTGTGTCTTTTTTTTTTCTTCAATTTTTTTTCCTTCTAATTCATTTCTCATTAACTGCAAGAGTTTTATTTTTAGCTTTCGTGTAAAATGCACCTGCATGAGGGTGATTGATGTACGAGTGTTTATGACTATCGTGTCCATATGTATATTTACACACATATATATGTATTCAAATGCAGGATGATTCAGAACAAGGTGGTTCCCCTTGCGATCGTACAAAACGTATTCTTCCAAGAATGCATAGCTTTTTCAATTTCGTGAAGACATGAGATAAAAATTGATTTTCATAATCTTTTAATGCTTTACGAAAAAAAAAATCGCTCAGGAGTCGATAATAAACGATTGTTTGGGTTTGTTTAGGTTCGTCATTGACTAATGATGAACGATTGTTGCTCAGCGATCTTTTTCCCCACAAACTTGAAAAAAAAGCATTTTGCTCGAAACGATCGATCCAAGAAAACCCCTTCTGTGAATCACCCTGTATATATGTATATAAATATATATAATCGTGTATTCGGCGTGAGTGAACATTTTTTCTCGAGTTTTCAAGAGCGTCCTCTTTTTTTCGCTTCGGTGATGATCGGTTTTTTTTATTTTTTAAATTTTTAATTGTTTTTCGTTCGATGCAACGATTAGAGTGAATTGGTTTTTGTTTATTATTGTACGCCGTGGAAATCGCGTGTGTACGCGAAATACGGCGGTCTGCGGTATCGTATTCTTCCTCTCTGCGATCTTCGTTGATTTATTTCTCTGCCCTTTCCTTTGGTAGTTTTCTTTTGTTCGGTTGCTTATTGTTTTTCCCTTTTATTTACTATTTCGCTACAAATGGACTACTTGTTTTATGAAGGCTACGCTAACTTTGTATTTAATTGTATGCTTGTAAAATGTATGAGATTTGCCGGTTTGAACGACGGGTTCTTTGCATCTCCCTTTTTCTTTTTTTTTTTCTTTTTTTTTCATTTTCTTTCGTTCAAATGTTTCCGGTACATGGGATATTATCTTGTACCGGTAAAACACTCTGCCTCTGACCCTCGATCGAATGAAGGCGCTCGTGTGTCTGATTTCGTGTGCGTCAATTTTGTCTTTCCTCGCCCTCAATATTTCGGAAAAAAACAATAATTTTTTTCAGGCGTCCGGAAAATTCGTTTTTCTTGAAAAAACTTTGGTAAAAAAAAAGTTCTTTTCAACGTTTTCTTTCATTCGAAAAAACGAAAAAAATTTCGATTAGTTCGAAACGCATTTTTCAAATTTGGAGCGTGCGGTGAATTCGTTCCTACGACTTGAATAAATTATCGGACGTTCGTTAAAATTTGAAAATTGAAGATATTTTTTTCTTTTCCCATTAAGCTTCCAGACGAAACCAGGAGGATGGATCTTTTTTTTTTCCAAAAATCTTTTCGCCTTTTTTTCCGGTTCGATAATTATTTGCGTGTTCGTGTGTGTGTGTATTCTCTTTAATTCGCATCACGCGTGTGTGAGTGTGAGTGATCGGTGGTTTATCGGTTACGAATAATAATCATAGGTTGATAATAATCAGTTTGCGTTTTTTTTGCTTCCTTTAAAAATCTTAGACATCAACGTACATCCACTTGATTTTTTTGGGTTTTTTTTTAGTTTTTGTTTTATTCTTCTTGTTCGTTCATCTCTTTAATAATAAATCGTTATTAGAAACCTATCTCGTACTTGCTATGTATTTGTATTTTTTTCTCTCTTTTTCTTTCTTCGTCTTGTTTTTTTTTAATATAAACTCGCAATCGCCTTTCTCTTCCCACCTCTAGCTCCCTTTGTTACTCCTTTTCATATATATGTGTGTATGTATATATATAAATATATGTATATATATATATATATATATATATATATATAAATCTATATACACACACGCACACTTAAAAATTATTGTTTTCGTTTATTTACATGACAACCGCGAATTCGAGGGGAATACCTTTATTCCATCCTTTATTTGAGATTTTTTTTTGGTTCAACATTCGTGTTACAAATCGCGCGGGGGTACGAAGAAAATAATAAAAAATGAAAAATAAATAGTAACGTGAAATCGAAAAAACAAAATATATATTTTCAAAAAATGAATAAAAAAAAGGATAGAAGTGACGAGGGAATGCGAAAATAATGAGGTCCGAAGGGAGAAAACCATTTTTCCCCTCTCGGAAGAAAAAAGAAAAGAATCGCGTAGATAATGAGCTTGCGTGTGCTTTTTCACTCACCTTCAAATCCGACGTGGATCGATCGTATTGAGTGACGGGGGATGGGGATATTCTTGTGTGTGTGTGTTTTTTTTCTTTTTTTTTTCTCACTCTTCGTGAATGGGGATGAAAATAAAATAAAACGAGAAAACTCAAACGTTGTGTGTGTCGTGATCTTGTCTATTTTCTATATCGATAGTTCGAGCCTATAAATTATTGTTATACTTGTATTTAACTAGTTTTTCTTCTTTCGTTCGTCACTCGTACCAATCTCTCAATCATTCACGTGAATTCTAGTTACTTTTTATTTTTATTTTTATTTTACACATCGCACATTTTATCGCTCTCTCAGCGAAGAGCTTCCTTAAATCTCTCTCTCTCTCTCTCTCTCGCTCTCTGCTTTTCAATGTTTTTTCTTCTCCTTTTCTTCTTCACCCGCAGGGGTGAGACGACGATCACGTTTTTTTAGTCCTTTTCGCACGGGGAACTTTCAGAGTCGTGTCGTTGTCTCGTTGAAACGTAATCGAAAAAAACAAAAACGAGAGAGAAAAAAAAAAGAAAAAAAAGAATGGAAAAAGAATCGAGGCCAGCGTAACGTTGCGGGTGCAACTGTCAATTGGGAAATAATATTGCGAGGGGAAAATCGGTCGCCCGGTCGAGATTTTTCGATCCCGATTTTTCATCATTTTTTCTTCGATTCTTTTTTTCTTTAATTTTTCTTTCCCGTAATACTTAGGCTTACAATACTGTAACGGATAACGTTTCACGCGCGTTTTAACGTTTCGTACTTCCGGTCTCTTTTCATCGCGCGTGGCTCGGATCGTGGACGAAAAAAAAAGAAACAAGCGACAAGGAAAAAAAAAAGAGTTAATTGCTCAAAAAGCCCTTTCGTGCAAAGTTATCTCGAGTCCCTCCGACGAGGACATTCGCATATATATTTACAATAATTTCATTTTTATCGATCTCGCATTCTCTCTCTCTCTCTCTCGCTCTAATCTAGAATATTTTTTCGTTTCGTTTTTTTTTAAATTCTTTTTTTTCGATATAATAAATTCTTCGTTTATGGCCGACATTGAACATTGACGATAAATTCTCCTCGCTTTACTCTCGAGTCTGTTCGTTCTTCGAGGTTCTCCGTTCACCCTCTCTTCCCCTCTCTCACTCTCTCGTCGTTATCCTCCCTTCGATCCTTTTTTCTCTTTTTCATGTTTTCCTTTTTATCAAAAATGTACGCGCTAATTCGCGTCGCGTTCTTCGTCACACGCGAATTCCCAAGTCTTGTTCTCGTATTTGTGAAAATTACAAAATAATGCAAACGAAAAAAAAAAACGAAAAAAAATCTATATATATATGTAATTAAAAAAAAGGAAAAAGAAACAAACGAACAAAGAGGGAAGAAAACAAAAAAACGTGAGGAGTGACGATCGACACCGCGGCTTCGTGGCAATAAATTAAGTATGCGCGGTGACGAACGAGGAGGGGGGGAGAGGGAGGGAAAAAAATCGCGTCGACGTGACGAACTTGCGAAAAAAAAGAGGGGATAGATGAAAAAAAAGAAGAAAAAACAAAATAAAACAAAATTCGAGACAGAGAGTCGGAGGGAAGCGCGAGGTGAAAATCCGCGCCTCGCCAAAAATTTTATTCCCTATTAAATTTGATATTTCACTAATAATTATATAGAATGTCGAGTGAATTGTTTTGTTTTTTTTCTTTCTCTTCGTTCTCTTTCTTCTTCTCGCGATCTTGTTTCAATTAATAATAATTATTATAATAATTATAATATTAGTAATTAATAGATAGGTAATAAATATAATACAGATCTATGGATAGAGTTCGGTATGATACAACTATGATACAAATGTCTTTTCGTCGCGCATTTTTTCCCCCTTCTCGTTTCTTCTCTCTCTCGCTCTCTCTCTTAATTTTTATTTTTTTTTTATTTTCTGTTCTTCGGACTTTTCCGTCGCACGCGAACTGCTTTTCTTTTTCTTCGTTTTTTCTCCTCGAAGTCCTCCGATTTCCCCGTTCTCCTTCGTGGCTTGTCTCGCCGTCTTGAACGTTTCTCTGTGTGTTTTTGTGTGAACGAAAAAAAAAAAAATGATCGCGAACAATCGTGAGAGGGCAGTGGAACGCGAATAATCGGACTCGCGTTTTCTAAATCGGGCCAATTAACGGCCAATTGTACATAATCATTAGGAATTTATTTACACGCGTGCTAACTTCACTCTTCCCCCTCTTTTTCTCTTATTTATTTCGTTTCGAACAATTCTGTCAGTTGGATAAATCTCAGTCTCCGAATTGAAAGGAAAACGAGCGAAAATGAATTTTGGACAGCGATCGTTCGTTCTAAAACGAAAATTATTTCCACGATGTTTTTTTCTTTTTTACTCTAGAATGGAACTTTTTTTTCGCAAAAATGTTTGCGATTTTTTAGTCGCAAATTTCCGTTATTGCGATTAATTGCAAATTTCTTCGTTAATTCGCGACAGCGACTTTTGCAATGATCTCAATTAGTTTGTTGAGTCGAATTTGCAAATCTCTCTCTCTCTCTCTCTCTTTCTCTGTTTCCCAATCGAACGGACTCTAGCCACGCAAAATGTTGAAAAGTAAATACCGTCAACAGTGACAGGACGAGATTGAAGGTTGGACGATACTCGTCAAAAATTTCGGATTTTTTTTTCAATTTTTTCGACTCCCTCTTTACTCCTCCTGTCACTTTCTCCCTCGTAACAGTAGTGATAATAGTGTGGGCGTATCTACGGTAGTGTCTAGTAGTATCGTTTAATAGTTAATATGGCTTGTTTTTTTTCCGCGTTCGTTTCACTGTGCGAGAGTTCAAACTTCGTTTCGTTTGTTTCAGTTGTTTCCTTAGTTTTCTCTCTACTCTTCAGTGTCACGCGGAAAGTCTTTTTTGTTTAACTCCGTTTCCGTTTTAGCGCCAGCAAAGTTTTCTTTCTTTCTCTCTTTCTTTATTTCTCGGCGATTTGTCGTTTCGCGCGGACGGGCAAAATTTTTGTTTTCATTTTTTTGTTTGTTTTTCATTCCTTTCTCTTATTCGTCATCGATGTTACGAGCGTTTTATTCGGCGCTCTCTTTCTCTCAATTTCTCTTTCTCTCTCTCGTTCTTCACGGATGAACGATTTCGTCGCGATTAAATGAGAATTATAAACGTAGGATAATCACAGAAGAAGGGGTTGTTCGACGCATTGCGATCTCCGCGTTGTCGCTTCACCGCATTAGTACCGGGATCAAATAGCTGATGGCCATTGCCGTACCGGTCGTCATCATTATCATCAGGCTCTGACAGGACGACGATGACGCCGGTCGCTTTAACGAGCCACCTCCGTTGTACGTCAGCTCCTCGTTCTTCACTACCTCGTTCGGATGGTCCGAGTACTCCTCTGTAATTTCCAAATCGACCATATTTCAATTTTCGACAAAAAAAAAAACAATCATAGTAAATAACTAATTTTTTTTACAAAGTGCAAATCATGGGAATTTGCTTATTGTAAATAAATCCAGCGAAAAGTGAATTTTTCAAAAATCGTTTGATCAATTGGTAAAAAGAAAACACAATTTATTTTGCAAGGGTTTAAAACAAATTGTTGGAATTTGATGTTAACTTTTGGAATAATTGGCGAAAGGGAATTGTAGGAATATTCTTGACGTTTGAAACCCAATTGAATTATTTTTCTGGGCTAAATTTTGTATTGATATTCAAATCGAAACCCAAACAAACTCAAACAAAGAATCCTCGCTAAACGAAAACCTAAGGTTTTTTCTGTAAACTATTGGAGCTGCGTCATTTATTTAAAAAAAAAAAGAAAAAACCCAGAAGTCATCCAAGCAAAAGATTTTGCTCATACAAAAAACACTCCTTGGAAAAGAAAAATATTTAATTGGGTATATTTTTTTTATCGTTAAAAATTCTTACGAATCGAAAATCTGACGATTTTTAACGAGACGAAATAAGAGTTTCAGGTGTGAGATTATTGGTGTATCATCGGTCTTTAAAAAATATTGAGATCGATTTAAACGGTAGAGAAAAATGGATCGGCGATACGTACTGTTCTTCTTCTTGGGTGGGATAGAAGTTTTGGGGGGCGCCGCGGATGGCGGTCCGTTGTAGATCGGTGGCTGTGGCTGATGGGGATGAGGAGAGTAGACGCCCGGTGGTGGTACATGGGGCAACGTGGGTGAAGCCGTTGCCGGTTGATGATGATGGACGTTGCCACCGGGATAGAATCTCTCGCGATCGCTACCCTTGAGGACGCTGGGTGGTGGTGGTTGCGGCATGCCGGCTGATCCTCCTCCGATAATTCCGTTGCTCGTCGAGCTGCTGGGGACGGTGCTGCTGGTCACCGAGACTGCTGAAAAACATCAATATTTCGGATCATCAAGTTCGTTTTCGTGACTTTTCAAAATCGACTCTTCGGGATTCGATTTTTCAAAACCGGAAATGGAATTTTCAAAGATATTTCGGGGTCTTTCATTTTTGCGTAAAAACTGCTGGCTTACAATTGTTACGCGATGACGTAGCCGATGATGAGGATCCGTTGGTGTCGTTTCCGCAGCAGACCTTGAAGACGACCTTCATGTTGTGAGTCGTGCATCGTCCACCGATGCGCCTGTGCAGATCCTCCTTCGACGAGGTGCTTATGAAGAAGTAATCGTGCCCCGGAAGAAACTCCAGGCCTCCAGGCTGGGGTGTAAACGGCCTGAACGTTATCGTGAAGTACATCGTCTTGAAGGGCTTGTCGCATACCGCTATCACGCGGGGACTCGAGTTCGTTATCCGACACGTCTCGTATTCCTCCTTCGACACCTGTTCGCCGTTTTTACAATCGTTATTTTTTTTTCTTCTTTCGTCACTTCTTGGCCAGAAGTGTTATTTAAATTATTATTAAAAATTATTAGTATTTTTTATTAATTATCAATTCAATTAAGTAAACTAAATATTATTAAATTTAATTACTTAATTATTATTATTTATATTTTGATTCATTATTCAAGTATTTTTTAATAAAAATTGTTATGTTTTATTTAAATTATAAAAAATATCGATATATAGTTAAAGTCGAATGATTCGATAGTTCGATTTCAACGTGAAAAAAATGTGCCAACGTTGCACGAACGAATTCATACATTTCTTTTCACGTGTTTTGCATTTTATCGATATCGAAATCTCGAATTTAATTTCGAATTAATAGTTGAAGGAAAAAAGTGGTAAACTCACGTTATAGATGATGTACTTCTCAGCCTCGTCATCGTACGTCCCGGGGAGATAGACGGGACATATTATATTGACCTGATCGTACTCGAAAGACGGATTGTTTTTGTTCACGTCTATTATGTGATCGGTGTTGTCGATCCGAAATCTGCAAAAGATCGAAAAAAATGGAAAAACGAGGTTAGTAAGGAAAAAGATAAAAAAAAACAAATACATACAAAAATTTGGAAGAAAATCACATACGTAAAGGAAATAAATTTTCTTTTAATAAAAAATCGATCTTTTTTTTATCATCTATGTAAATATTCACAAAAATTGAATTTCAATAAAAGTCAGGATGAAATCCATTTTTTTATGTCTCATTCAGCCGCATCATAGGGTTTCATAAAAAAAAGTAATATCCGTAAAAATTCGTAAATCCCGTATAAAATGTATTTTCGGGTATCAAGTGTTGGCAAATAACTTTTCGCGAATTGGCGCGTCTGAGTTATTTGCCACGAGGAAAAAAAACGACGAATTCAAGAAAGTCGCAATGCCGATGGAGGGGGGTACACGAAATCGACGTACATCCACGTACATATATACATATATGTACATACGTACATATATATATATATACGCTCAGTAAAATGTGCGGAGGCGTCGATGCGCTCGAAAGAAGATTAAAAAAAAAATAATAAAAAAAGAAAAACGTGTGGGGGAGAAGTGAGAGGAGGCGTCGGTGGAGAACTCGCGCGAGGAGAGGATCGCTCCTTCTCTCGGAAGGATCCCTCTTCGCGTAGAGGCATGTAACCGGTTCTCCAACCCCGAACTTTCTTTTCTCATCTCTCATGCGTCTCCCTCTCTATCCGGGGGCTCTTTTCTCGACCGTTCCCTTCCTTCGTACACAATATTATATATATACATATATATATACGTTGTATATTAAATTATAGCTCGTGTGCGTGTGTGTGCCAGATAGAAGTCGGACAAAAGGAGTCGGGATAACTCTCGCATTGCCCAGCACCCGCACTACGGCTAACCTTCTTACCTTTATTTCTCTTCTTTCTTCAATTCGAAATCGTTTTGAGAAATAAAAAAATTTTTAAAAAGGAGCGCCTCTGCACTCGACGAAAAATTCCTCGCTTTCAGACCCGAGTGAAGTAAAAAAAAACATTGAACTCCAAAAGAATTACTTTTTCGATCGTGTGATTTTTTTATATTCAGGAATCATGGAGCGTTAAATTAAATTGAAGAAAAAGAGAATATTTTTTTTGTTCAACTTTCAAAAGTGAAATATATTCTCTTTTCTTTTTTAGAGTGAAGTTAGGGACGACCAATGAGTTTCAAAAAATCTTTTATTATTGACGAAATTGCTCAATTCGATTTTTCAAACGAAATATCAAAACATTTTGTTTTGTCGAGCATTGAGAATTCGTTGAAGATTCAATGCACGATTTTCAACTAACCTATATTTTTTGTATAAAAAATTATTTGCCTATTTTCAAAAAAATACAATTATGTACAAAACTTGAAAAATCATGTATAAAAACTATAAAAGTATTAACTGGAGGAATTCGATCGAGAATCAAGCCGAATTCGAAAGAGGGTAGAAATATTGTGCGAAGGGCTCGAGAGAAGAGTGAGGCAAGTATGGGCGTGTGTGAGGGCCGAAAGTAGAAGATCGGGAGAGAGCACGCTGGTTTCGACGTTTCGTAGTATTAAAGGTACGGATCTCGTAAGTGGGCGTGTAAAGGCTCGAAAATTGGATGGTAGGCAGGCCCGGAGCAAATTAACGTTTGGCGATAATATCCGTTCTTTGGGTGCTCCGTGTGTTGATGCGGGGAGGCTTCGAAAGCGCGGCGAGGCTAGAGGGGGTGGGTAAAAAAAGATGGGGCGAGAGCCAAAATCTCGCTGCTCTCGCGGACGTGCTTCCTCGTGTTGAGGTACCGATGCGCCCTCTATCGTATTATACTTTACCGTACGTACGATCGTTGCTCAGAGAGAGAGAGAAAGAGAGAGTACTCTTCTCCCCGATCTCTATTATGCCGCGTTACCGTGCGAGCTCCATGCAAAAAAAAAAACGAAAAAAAAAACATTTTTTTAAATCCACCCCCTCCGGGGTATCGTGTGCAACGATTTTCGAGATTGTTCCTCGCGCACGCACACACACACGTGCGACTCTGTAATTCGGTATTTTGCACCTATATGTATGTGGGTTTATCCGAAGACACTTTTCGTTCCCACGTCCTTTGACTCTTTCAACACGTTTTTTTTTACTCCTCCGGGTTCAAGGAAAGAGCGAGCTAATTTGAGTTACGACGGTGACGCCGAAAATCCAGTTTTGTGGGTTAAACGAAATCCTAAGGTTTTTCAAAAAAAGAATAAAATGTTGAAAAACGGAAGAAAGAGACGAGATAGGGGTTGGGATATTTGTAATGGTGAGACGAAAAATAATTTGTTTGATTTTTCAGTATCCGAAAGAAAATGTAGAAAGTGGTTTTTTGAGAAGAAAGTTAAAATATCGACATCATAGTTTATCTTTGATATGATCAAACAATGGAGACGATGATTTTTAATAAAAAAGAGGAATCCAAGACCACGTTTTTTTTTAAGGAATTTTTTTGAAATCTTGGAATATCATATTGGTCGATGTAAATAAAAATCGAGATCGATATTTCCACAAATATGTACGAAGAGATCGACATCATGATTTTTCAAAAAAAAAAAAAAATGAAGAATCCAAGAGCCCATTCTTTTAGAAATTTTTTGGAAACTTTGGGTACATTTTTTCGGAAAGTTAAACCAAATGGAAATGACATTGTTAAAACTGAATAAAAATGGAGTCGATCAAAGATCCAGAGGGATACATCGGGTTGTCTCGATTTTCGTTTGGGTTATGATTTTCGAAGCGGATGAATCGCGTTCGCTCGAAAATGTACTGCGAAATTGGCACTTTCCATTGAGACTTGAGGGAGGAAATTACGGGAGTCTTGGGGGGAGGGTAAAAATCGTTAACATAAATATATACACGTACGGATGTGTGGAGTTGAAGGTAAATTGGATCGACGAAAAGCGAGGTTGGCGGTATATCGAGATTGGGAAGTTATATACATCGAGAGCATGTGTTTACGCGATATCAATCGATTCCCCGGGTGGACGAGAGCGTCATCATCATAGGGGGCGACTGATTAAAAGAGCTTAATCGAAATATGAAAAAGGTGGGCGTGTTGGGACGCCGGCGACACCCACCGGAGCCGCTGGGGTTGTGAAAAGACTCGCGTCCCTTGCCATCTTTTTCCCTCGAGCCAAGTATCTCCCTCTCTTCCTCTCTCTCTCGTTCGATTTTTCGTTTCACTTGTGCAGTCCCCACGAATTTGAATATTCACTTATTTTGGACATTGCTCAATATTTTTTTATGTATATTCACCAACTTTCTCCATAAATCGAAATTCAAAATTTGTTGTCAAATTTTTGTTAATTTTTTTTAGAATTATGTCGAATTTGTTATCTTCGGTTTTTAATTAATTAATTCGTTTTTGGACATTAATTTCAAAAATAATAAATACTTTGTCCGTTTAACTTTTATACTGATTAATAAATTAATAATAATTAATTTAATTTAATTAATTTTAATTTTTTGTTAATTTATTATTTTGATAACGACCCTTGATTTACGAATATTTTTATGATTTTCAGTACGCTCGTTTTTTAATTTTTTTTTCAAAGATGTTTCAAGTATAAATAATTAAATACAAATTCTTATCTTTCCCTCTTGTTTTACTGGTCCAATTCAGCCCTTCCATAATTTGAATGATATTACTTTTTTTTAATTCGTCTGCAAATGATAATTTTATTATCATAATGATTTGATTCACTGCTAATTAGTTTTCGCATTTATGCAATATCCCGGGTAGCCTCTTTTACTTTAATTTCCGTCGTATTATTTAATTAAAGCAGTTGTTCCACCTTTCGTAAAATTTTCCCATGGCGTGCCTGGAAAAATTACACATAATTTAATTTCATTCTCTTCCTATCCCTCTCTTGCTCTGTCGTGCGACAATTTTTCTCTCCGGGTTATTGGACACTCCACTGACAGCGAGCGAAAAAAGGAAGTTGTCTCTTGCATCTGGAGTCCAGGACAATTTGATTTCAGGGGTAGTTTCTAACATTACAAAATTCAAATGAAACTTTGGTAAACAATTATAGCGAAGGTTCTCTCCGATTATATCTATTTAAAATAGATTTTTCAAATAATTTAATTTAAAAAAAAAACACAAACCCGAACAATCCAACGTTCCGAAAGTCCAATCGAAGAAACCCAAACAAACCCAAACAATCAAACTTCGCAAAAGTCCAATCAAAGAAACCCAAAGAAACCCAAACAATCAAACTTCCCAAAAGTCCAATCGAAGAAACCCTCGTATCGAAGTACGTCATCCCGAGTCCCCGATGATAACGAGGATGGAGGATTGATGAGAAAGAAAGAGCAGGCAGGTAGAAAGGAAGCTGGAAGAACCGGTGGATCTTTTCACGAGCTGCCTGTACGAGAGGCGATCGAGGTCGTAGTTTGATGGAGGTGGTTCATTGGGGAGTAGCCCATAAAGACGAGATACTCTCTAGGATGCACAGAGACACGTGAAACGCCGGATGCTTTTCTGGCCTAAAAAAAAAAGCTGCTGGGTGAAGAAAACATAGTTCGTGTGTGGAGCAAAAGAGCTCCCTCGAGGAAGGACGAGTCGAAGGAAAAGTCCATTGGAGGAGCAAAGAAGAGCGTTGTTGAAACGTTTTGGTGGATCCCGCGGTGTATTATCCAAACGCGGGTGAAATAGTCCAGTATTATAAACGTACAGTCTCGTCGGATGAACACGCGGAGGCCCTCGGGAGAACCGATGAGAATTCTCCAGACATAAAGACCGGAGAAAGCCAGGAGAGAGAGAGAGAGAGAGAGAAAGAACAGAAACACGGTAGACGAGAGGAAGACTCGGGGCCACTCGTGCTCGTTTTGTGCAGGATGCAGGCTACTCTCAAACCGGGCTAAAAGAAATAAAGAGAGGGAGAAAAGGCAGGAGGGTGGATTTGAGGGAGGGGAGGGGGGGAGGGCGTTGGGACAGAGAGCAGACTGCCGCGGATGTATTCTGGCAGGAATATCAAAGCGAGGAGAGTCCGACTGTATGCTCTCCCTCACTGGCGTCAAAGAACGCAGATGAAGTGCGAGAGCTAAAAGAATCCGGAGGGACGGAGGGACGAAGATAGAGAGAGGGAGAGAGAGATAAAATTAGATTAGATTGGATAGATTAGATAGATTCTCGTTGATTACATTATTATTTGTTATCACACTGGTTAAAATATATTATATATATATATATATATATATATATATATATAGTACATTACACGTTGTAATACTGAGAGAGAGAAAGAGATCGAATTAGATTAAATTGGATTGGATAGATTAGCTAGATTCCCACTGATTAGATTATCATTTGTTACCACAATGCTTAAAATATATATGTTATATACAGTGTCTAAATATACATAAATATATGTATATGCAGGGTGTCCCACGTAAGATTGTCATCCGTGAAATGGGGAGTGGGGTGTGAAATTCTGAGTCGATCGATACAAGCGTGTATGGTTCCCGGATCAACTCCTGAATTGTTAGTAATTTTTAAAGGCAGCCAATCAGGCGCGCCCATGACGATGTATTTTTATACCTTGAAGACAAATCTACAATTTAATTCGCAATGAACTCTCCGTTTCTAGGGGAAAATGTCGAAAAAATATTCTAGGAAGGTTTTTCACATTTTCCCAGTTTAATTTTGCACTTTCGGCAAAAAGTCGGGCATATTCGTAATCAGTAGAAAATTTCCGATTAAGCAGACCGTTTTAAGAGTTTAAAAACGGAAAAAAAATTTTTCGTCTTCCCTGGCCACTTTTCCGGAATCTCAGAAATCACGATATTTCAAAAGGTCGTAGAGTAGGCTTCCTCTATGCGATGGAGATTTATTTGGTGTGTTTGGAAAAGGTTTTTGCCTGACTTAAATAATCGCGTTGGAATCATATCGATATCTCTTATAGTTTTTCCGGAAAGTTCACTTGAAAAATGGCAAAAAAAGAGGCAAAGGGGTATGTATGGAAAAATTGGCA
>JAPYZJ010000709.1:0-68635 GCA_030522765.1 Ophioninae sp. B BG-2022a
TTCAAAGAGGACAAAAATCGCTTCCTTTTGCTTTTTCATTCTTATTTTTGCGATTTTTTTTGTAGCCGGTACGTCACTTAAAAAATTACGGAATTTTCCCCTGTTTTCGTACTTTGCACAATCGCTTGCTAGACATTGAAAAATGGTGATCCCAAAATTTACACATTAGATGTTCGTAGAGATTACTATTAGCTTCAGTTTCGTTTGTTGAACAAATTTCTACAATTTTTTTTCGCCGAGAAATTCGATTTTTCGTCCGGATAGAAAAATTATTGGATGCCTAATACTTTTGGCCAAGGCTGTATATATATATATATATACACACACAGACGCATACACACATATTTGCAAACACTCCCGACTGAAACGCATATAAACAGAGGGGGCAGTAAAAGTAACCGCAAATGCATGGGTGTACATAAAATTTGATCTGCGTAACTACCGGGCGAGTTGGCTCGGTGAAGAGGGGGTGAGGTGGAGAGTTGCCTACGGCCGTTCACGTACGCGCCTTTTTCCCTTTCCTGCCGGTCGGCACGGTCTCCGGGCTCGGCTCGCGCTCGTTCCGTGACGTCAGAAATAGGACAAGGCGCTGGTGGCCTTTGGGTCTATATCCTACCTTCTGATCCTACCAAACGTGGGAGGGATATCGAGGAACGTTAAGGGGCCGAGAAGTTGGTGGGGAAAGTGGTTGTCGGCGAGCCTGTAAGGCGGTAAGGGGGGATCTCGCTCGGAGGAGGGGATCTCGAGAGTGAACGGAGCAACAGAAAAGCGACAGAGGCACACGGTAAAAGTAGCAACGGCAAAAGTCCGGACGCGCGACGAACGGAGAGGAATGAGGAGAGGGGCCACTGAACTGTCTTGAATTCTACCTCTCTCGCTCCTTCCTCGTAGAGTTGGCTTGCTCTCACTCTTTTCGTCGCCGTCTGCACCGTCGCGACTTTTAGCCCTCCCTCCCTCCCACCCTTCTTCTTTCCTCATTTCCCCCTCGCTCCACTCCTCAACCGACACCCTCGTACTCCGCTGGACCTCCACCGCTCAATCGCAATCATACGTATATCTGTATACATAGATTTGTAACACCTCGCCGGGAGACAGTCCCGGGCGTCCTTCTCCGTTCTACCAGGACCCCTTGGTCGTATTCACGATAGTCATCGCGTCTCGCTAAGCCTGTTACGGACCCTGGATATCAACCGGCGTTCCTAAGCGATATCGATGTCACTTCGGATAACCACGGATTTTAATACCATCACCATAACCCAACGGTCCCGAAAATCTTTACGGATTCCTCGTTTATTTCGACTTTTTTATTTTTTTACCGATCAACTTTCACTCTTTTCTGTACGGGGAGACCACACTTCTTACGGTCTTGAAGGTCTTACCGATCGCCGATGAGAAATTCAGTCCAGGGGATTGACTGCATTGACGGGGAAGTCAGGGATTTTTGGTTTCGAACGAATTTTTTATTTAGTTTGGCTTAGGTTTTTTTTTGAAAATAATGAAAACAGATTTTATATTGATTTGGGTTAATTTTTTGTTTTTAATTGGAAAAGGATTTACTTGAAATTTTGTTAATTCTTGAAATATTATACGAATTATTTTATTTTATTCAATGTTGATTTGAGAAAAGTTTGAAAAAACACATTCTATTTGTATTTTTTATAAAATAAAACAGTTTAATTTGGTTAATTTTATTTGTTCATTTATTATTGGTGGATTATATTTGATTAGTAGATTTCTCAATTCGGTCATTTTTATGGTTTTTTTTTCAGCACGTAAGATTTTGAGTCATTCGGGGTAACAGTGCACAGTGGGGTAAGTGTGCGCACCCTTTTTATCTCCGATCGAACCAAAGCTGGTTGGTGATTTGCATCAAGTCACAGGCAGCCGAGTAGTCAACATTTCAAACTGATTTGTGCGACCGTATCGAAGTAATGTCTCCGCGAAGATTGAAAAAAATGGCCCCGCAGAAAAATCGTTGGCAGAGCTTTAATACTTTTTCGAATTTAATCACAAAACGAAGGGCCAATTGTTTCTGCGATGTTAAATCATAGTTTAAGCGATAATAACATAAACGATATTTTTAACGATCCAATTAGCAATTGTCGAGTTAAGTCTCACGATGAATCGTTAATTAAATAAAACAAAATAAAAAATAATTCAATATAAATAATATTATAAAAAATAATTAATAAAATAAAAATAAATAATTAAATAAAATAGAAAATCAACAAACACTTAATTCTCGATTATCATTAATTCGTGTAATATTGAATATTGTGTCGATTGAATGTATCAAAATTAACCGTTGCTGAAAATTGTATCAGGAAAGAATAAAAAGTGGATTTATCGAAAGAGGTCGAGGCGAACGAAGCTCATTTCTTTTAAAAACTCTACGTCATCATTCAAGCGTCGGTAAAAACGGCAAAAATGCTTCGCTCGAGGCATAAACGGGTATATAATTTTAAAGAGTCCAAGTGCCATGAAGTGCATCCTCTTAGTGTAATTGCGAGGGGGAGAGGAGAATTGCGACCTCTTGGCAATTGTTGCGTTTCTTTTTCTTTTTTTTTTTTCGTATCGACACTTTCGAATTGAACTCGGCGCGATCTTGCGCACTTTTCTCCAGCTTTGAATGCAACTGCTGCGCCTCCAGTAGGCTCTTGCCACACTGTATCACTCGTCTATAGTGTGCACCTCGTACGCTCATCGCGCCTGGAAGAAGCGTCTTTCATCATCCGTTTCGTAATTATGTCGTGATACCCGAGAGTCATCACGTTCCATAGATCTGTAGGTTACCGATTTGTACGCACGATCATCAACGCATCCTCTTACGTATTCGGTGTACATAGCAAATATTTGTACAGTATCGGAATTGAGGGTGAGTGGAAATTCGAAATTTCGTGGTCGATCGTAAAAACAGAAAACATTTTAATGGCGGTTTTCATAGACGGTCCATCGAGCAGAAAGTCACTCGAAAATGGGGTAATCCTAAATTCAAGAGGTCGAAACGTAAATGCCTTAAAAACAGATAATTCGATAATAGCTCTGTAGCATTAGAGCTGATTTTATAATAACAGCTAATTTAATAATGAATTAACACTCTGGACTGTTTCAGTTTTATTTTTACTTTCGAGAATAATCAAAGTCAAATTTGATATTGGCACGTGCTCGACTGAGGTTTTGTTACTGATTGTTTATCTTTTCAAATTGCCCAATAAATTACTTTATTAATTTTTATATTTAATTAGTACGTTCAGGTTATCTTATTATTGTCAATAATTACCCAAAAATGCAATATTCGTTGAGTTCTTGAATGATCGCTGATTAATTCATCGTTGAAGTAAATCTTTCACTGTTTTATAATTTTGGCATTTGAAAATTAGCCTAATCAATCGCTTGGTTCTGTGTATTGATTAGATAATATTTTCAGAATTTTCGACGATTTAGCTCGATTCGTTTTGCAATCATTAGTGTTTGCATAAGGATACTACTAAATTATTAATAACAGTAAAATAATTCATTTATTATTGTTCATATTAATTCATGTATCATTAAAATGATTTAACTATTAAATGAAGTAGTGAAAAATTCTAAAATAATTCATGCATGATTATTCTCTCAAGGACTATAATTTCTCAAATCTTCAAGAATGTACCAAAAACTGCAATATATCTTCACTTTTTGTTGTTTGGGTTTGTTTGGTTTCGAGCGAACCTTAAAATACAAATTTTCCGACAAATCGTGAAACGCAGATGCCTGGTTTGAATTATTACAAAAAAGGGCACTTCGTTCGCTGATTTTTCGTCTGATAACCAAGAATTAAAAAACTTGCTTAGCTGTAAATTTCAAAACAATTTTTGTTTCTTAGCGCGTCAAAAAGAGGTGTGTTCAGTCCTGTCTACCTTGATTAAATGATTTTGAAATTTTCTCCTGAGTGCATCATCAATTGGCCATTGCTCGGGCTCACCTCCCCATAATTTATGGGGAGGTGAGAATTACGCAACATTGAAATACTCCGCCGGTCTCGATGGTCCTAAAAAATAATAATCGATGTTGCATACAGGGTGTCCAAACCGTCATCGTGATAACTTTTAAGTGGACTACTCAGTTTTCGTCTCGTAGCAATCGTATTCTTTTTATGCGTTTTGAATCTTGGAAAAAAAATCGTTTAATCTGTACTTTTGAAATACTGGTATTTTTCATAAAATGATAGTTTGATCAGTAATTCTTTTGAATGAGAGAAAGCGTTCAGGATTCGAAATTTCTAGTCGATCGACAAACGATTTTGGAACTTTATCAGAAATAATTCTTTATCTCTGTACAACTCCTTGATTTTGTGGCCGAATTTAAGTGCACTTGCTGTTAGGACACCCCGTATATTCGTCAGTAATGACCGCTGGGGCTTCTTCAGTTGCACCGTTATGATCGTACATATATATATATATAAACGTGCGTTGTGATCGTAGACGAGGCGTTTCAGCTTCTTATTTAACATTTCCTCTCTCTCGCTTCCCCTATCCTGTCCCCTCCTCCCCCCAACCATTATTTCACTCTTTCTCTCTTTCTCTTCCATACGCGTGTACCTACCATCTGAACGATACGATGTATCACGGCGTGACGCCAAGAAACGTCATCGGATCTTTCAGTAGCTACGATCACTGATGTACCGACACCTCTAATAGTTTCTTTTCATTCAACTCGTCTGAACGCTGCTGGGATTTATCCCCGGACGTTGAGGAGCCTCCTCGTCGTCTTATTTATTTTTTTCCCTCGTGCCACAGGTCTTACGCGTGTCGGCAGGTATGTCTCATCGAATTGTTGTGTCGAACGATGCTGCGTTAGAAATGTGCTAACCGACAAGAATCTCGTGTCCGACAGCTTCGTCATTACACGAAGGAAATGCTGTGACTAGACCGGACGTGAAATTTCGTTTCGAATTACAAAAACAATTTACGGGGGAAGCACGAAAAATCGCGAAGCTGCAGCGAAAAAAAAAGTTGTTCGAAAAAAAAAACATTTTGTTTCGACCGGGACGGTTTACGGATTTAGAATTGGGATTTTTGGATTTAGGATCAGGATGTTTGAGTTTAGGATTGTGATTTCTGGATTCGGGCTTTGGGTATCTGAATTTAGAGTTTTTGGGTTTAGGATTAAGGTAACTGGATTTAGAATTTGGGTTTCTAGATTTTGGATTCGGATGCCTGGATCTCTGGATTTAGGATTAGAATTTCTAGATTTAGAATTGGATTTCTGGATTTAGGATTAGGGTGTCTAGAACTAGAATTAGATTTCTGGATTTAGGATTAGGATGTCTAGATTGAGAATTAGATTTATGGACTTAGGATTAGGATGTCTAGATTTAAAATTAAGATTTCTGGATTAGGAGACTCGAATTTTTGGATTTGGGTTTCGGATTCCTAGATTGAGGATTCGGATTTCCGAATTTAAGAGTACGATTTCCGGATTTTGGATTAGGATTACGAGATTCAGAATTGCTTCTTAACCCAAGTTGGTCAACCATTATTTATCTCGGAAACCATAATATTATTAAATCAAAGAAAAAAGTTTGAAATTGGTTGAGTCTGACCGACCTTTTTTCTTCTTCCAATTGCACATATGTCCCCAAACAAATGACAAGAAGAATAAAACGAAGTTGTACAGTTCAATATTACGATAAGCTGAGTTTCATCGTTATTGCAAAACTTCCAACTCCCTCGCGTCGATAGCCTTTTTGTTTAAACGATTTCCAAGCTTGCATCATAAAATTTTAATTAATCGTGGAGAGTGAATATTGGGAGGATTTCTACGGCCTTGAGAGAAGGAAAAAACAGCTGGGAGAAGATTGAGTCTCGTGGTTGCGGGCAATAAGAGGAGTCTATAAAACAGACACGTCATCGATGGGAATTTCATATCTCTGAACTGGCTCAAAGTTGATCGCAGACCCGTCAATGCAGCTCAAGGCAAAAGGAACATACGGATGTGTTCCGCTGTCGTTCAGGTAAGGTCTTTCTTGATCGTCATCTCTACTTCTCTCTTTCGCACACACGTCTTTGACTAAGAGGAAACCACGAGGGAAAAGAAGAAAACATCGGTTGGCTCGCAAGGAATTTCATATTCTCTCGTCGTCGTTGTCTCTCTCTCTTTCTCCTCCTCCTCTCTCTCTCTCTTTGTCTCTCATTCTCTCTCTCTCTCTTCCTTTTTCTGTCTTTCTCTTTTTCTCTACTCGTATTCTCATGGAGATTCGCAAAATGCGTGGGCACGTAACCCACCGCTTACTCATGCTACCTCCAGCTTAGGATCGCCTGTACGCTAGTTCTTTATGTACTTATTTCTCATAGTTTACTATAAACATACGAATAAATCCGTATTTATACGATCTAAGGGTTAGCATTTTTTTTTTTTGACATTTCTTCCTTATCCCTTGGCGCTAAGCTGCTCCCACGCCTTTTCACGCAAGTACAATATATTTACACGCTGAGATATTTATACAGCCATGGACCCTCGACACTATTGTAATTCCCTCCTGGGATTTCAAAAATTCGATAACGCCCAACTGCGAAAATGGAGTAACGTATTGTTTTCTTTTTTTTTTGTTCAGTCGTAAAGACGTTTGATCGAGTCTTGGAAGATAAGAGTTGGAGCTGTACAACCATCTTGGGTAGATATAACATTTATCCAACTAATGAATGAATAAAGAAACTTTACACAATAAGTTTTCTATCATTTTGAAAAAAAAAAGGATTTATTACGAAAATTCAAATTATCTGAACAAAATTTATAAATCTTCTGAATGGATAATAATTTTTAGTCAAGATTCTAAATAATTACTTATAAATTGCTATGTGAAACTAGATCTGGAGGTAAGTAAAGATTAATGAAACTCGAGATCAATTTCGTCAGTAATTTCACTTCATCTTTAAATTTTGGTATCTTGTGTTTTCGTATTTTCTTTAATAAAAAAAATTAATCTTTTCGCAGCTAGTGAATTTTGATTGTCTAAATTAATTCTCTAGTCGGGCGTGAGTGACTTGCTACAACAAACCGCCAATCGCCCGCGTCCCGTTCGAAGATAAAGAGGGTGCGCACACTTGCCCACTGCGCACGGTTACCCTGTATGATTCTGTGCCACTGAAATAGAAACGATTCTCCGTCTCGTAAAAGTTCACTTTTCTTGTATACGAATTCTGATACCCTCGGGTATGGAATAATCAACGCGTGAATGTCGATAAGGTAGAGTGCGAAATGCCGGATCAACACTGTCCGTATTCACTTTCTGCTTGGGTACAGGAAAAAATGTGCAACTTTGTCAATGATGGGGAACGATCTGTGCAAAATATTCTTAAATTATTATTCTTTTCCAAAATACATCTAGTATAGTAACAGAATGTTCACACGATCGGAAACTTTTGTTGAAATCTTGAAGGTTACAAAATTTGAGCAGTTGGAAAAAAAGTTCGGTTTTGACAAAGAAAAACTTGAATTTTTTTCCTTCTTAACGAATAGCTAATCGATGGAAGCAGTAAAGATTATTGAAAAATTATTTCTTATAAAATGTTTTATTTAAAAAATATGAGAAATTAATATTTGAAATTTTGAGATATTAATTTTTAAAGAATTAGGTGACAGAAAAATGATTAAAAATAATCGAAAAAATTAAGATAATTGAAAAATCGTTTGGTTATTTTTTTTTTTTGCAAAAACGGCAAAACGATTTTTCCATAATTTCTAGTACTTCGATGCTTATCGATAACTCTACCGTCAACAAATTCCTTAAAATAGAAATGTATCAGTAAAAAAAAAAATTTCTAATTACTTTTACACTAAAAAATCCGTAAAAAAGAATTGTTCAATAATCTTCACTTCAATTATAGCAAAATAAATTTGTTTAAACAATTTGAATTTTCAGGTTCTTTCGGTATCTTGACGGTTTTCCTTCTTCAAGAAAGCCAGATTTTCAAAAAGTGATGAACGATTTCCAAATTTGATTATTCCAAGGCACGAAAATATACGTAGAAAATCTATGTTGAAAATCGAAGGAATCTCGCCCGACGTGACCGGCGGAATCGCGTTTGGGTGATCGCGGCGTTACATCCGCGTGGAGCTTTTGGCGCTGGTGAGCTTACGCCCTCGAGTCGAGCGAGAACTATATATATCCTAGAGATAAATATATAATCTGGCAGCAACCCAATTGTGGACGCTCGTGCTCTTTCCATCTTTCTACAGCAACGTTTCTCGGTCCTCCTCTATCGGCTTTTATTGCGCGCACAAGGAGATTTTCACAGTTTTCTGTTTTCAACGTGCAATCGCTTTCTCGTACCTGAGGAGGCGGGAGGAGTTCGCAATAGCGATAAGGCGAGACGAGTCTCGATATGGCGCACGAGGGTGGTCGAAGCTTCGGGCTAAATTGTCTTGATAGTAAAAAAAAAATAACAAAAAACAACAAAAGAAACAAACAAAATTGTAAACGTCACGTGTAAAGTACTGCAACGCCGATAGAACTGAGAGGCAACAAATGAGAGGAATTTTACGATCGTGGATTACAGACTTTTTTTCTACCCACTCGAAACTTATTTATTTACGTAGCTTACAATTCATTTACAGCTGTTATTGATAATAACATTTTTCTTGTTGATACTATACGACCGTTGGAAAATTTCTCCCTCGTAGGCGAGATTTTCGAATTGAAAATAAATCTTTCGACTGAAATTGAATGCCTCAGAAATTTGTTCATAAAAATCCCTGCCTGTTGTCGTTTGGAAGAAATGAAAAATAATGAGGTTTTGGAGGTTAATAAACTGGAGGGATATTAAAAAAGTAATGCTAGAATTTTTGATAATTTAAGGAACGACAATTTTTCATTGAATAGTAATGCATGAATTATTTTACAATTTTTTGCTGAGTACTCTAGTACTTATAAATATATGAATTTAATATCCTCGTGGAAATAAAGGTTAATTATTAACACGAAAAGGCAAACGTTAATGGTTGGCAAAACGAATGAGACTGAATCGCTGCGAATACTGAATATATGATATCATCCAAGGTTTAGGATCGAATGATTGATTGGGCGAAGTTTCAAATAAATTGGACGGTATTTGACAATCAATTTGTAGAATAGTGAAAGATTTATTTTAATGGTGAGTTAATGAGGATAATTGGAAAATTCAGTATATATATGTATATTGAATTTTTGGGTAATTATTCATAATAATATGATTATTTGAATGTATTAAATAAATTTGAAAATTAAGACTCTTTCCTTTCCTCTCGAATTTTACTTAAATTATTTGTAAAGTGTGAAGTTAACATTTCTAACCCACAATTTATTATTAAATTACTTATTTGTAATGCTAAATACTTACGTCATTATCTAGACTCGTAGTTCCGTGATTTCTTTAATTCGGACCCACTTTTTGGTCGATGGTTCATTCAGTAATACCTGAAAGAATGAACGGTCGATTTCGTCGATACATTAAACAATAAAACATTAAACAACGAACGGTGAAATTCGTCGATAAACGAGGACTCCACATTGTTACGAATTTCCAAAAGATGACGAATCCAGCCTCCGGAATTCCGTTGGTAGTTCGAACTTTCAAACTAGACCAGAAAAAGGAACTATTGCGACGATCATTTTCGTCGTCGTCGTTTTTTTTTTCTTTGGTTTCAGGCTCGTGTCACTAATATAGCACGAGTAGCTAGAGGGAGAAAAAGAGAGAAAGAGCGATGCGCATAGTTCGGCAACGCTTACTGACGGTAGATGAGAGCGCGCAAAAGTTGGTGACCGAGACTCGAAGCTCTTGGCCCGACACGCGCTCGTACAATCCCGGGGATAAATTTAATCGCGTCGAACGCTGCATTTGGGTTAGAGAACGAGACGCGTTAGTCTGTGAGAACCGGCAATGCCAGTAAAGTTCGTCGTCGTCGTCGACGTCGACGTGAACGACGAATTAGAATAGGTCGAGATGAGCCCAATTACATAAGCACGGCTTGGTTTTTTTTTCGAAAAAAAAGAAGTAAAAGAAAAAAAAACAAAAAAAAAACGCTAATTTCGCGAAGTAAAAAAAAAAAGAAAAGTATACACGGTGAAACAAGAAAGAGTTTAGAGTGGCTGCTGAGGGAAATGCGTGCGTGACGTGACGGGACAGGTGCAACCGTGAACATTTTTTTCGTTTTCGACGTATTTCTCTTATTTTCTTCTTTTCGTCGTCACAGTTATATAATCGCTCGAAAATCGTTCGTTTCGTTTACGTTTTATCCAAGTTTCAACGAAATGGGAATAAACAAATTCGTTGGTCGTTGCTTGCACGATTATCACGACTGATGAAAAGGTGCAACACCCGGATACGTCGGGATTACTATCGTCATTCGCGCGCACTAAATCTCACTATGATTGATCTAAAGATAGATCTTTGAGAGAGCGTCTCAGCATCGAGAATAACGTAAGCAATGTACATCTTTACTTCGTACCCTATTCTCGAGAGAAAAAAAATGTACCTTGTTGTCGACGAATTTTCATTACGAAATCGTTGGGGCGTGAAGAGAGCTATATTTTGTTGTTTTTCAAAATTTATTTTGGCAATTTTTAGTTACGAATTATGCGTCGATGTTTTTTACGATTTTTCATTTAACGATTTGTGGTACGTCAGATATACATTATTTTTGACAAGAATTAAGGTATTATTGGATGGGGATTGCAGAATTGATGAAATTTTTCGAATTTTGATATATTATTAGGTATTGATAGAATAATAATGCGCGAATTATTTTTGAGAACTTGTCGCTCAATAATGCAGTAGTTTTGACCCTGATTTTTTTCCAATACGATCAATCAATTTTTTAATTTTTATTTTCGAAAGAATAGTGGTTTTATTTATTTATTCGTCCGGCCGCGAAAAATGTGGAACTATAATCACGTCGTAAAAACCGTGAATTTAGATGATAATAAGTGGGGTAAGGTATCCAATTATTGGTACTTTAAGAACCTCCGTGAATATAGGGTTAGGTACTGAGTTTATTGGCTCTTTAAGAGCCATCCTGAACATAAGGTGAGGTACCATATTATTGGCACTTTATTAAGATATTACTGGGTGGACAGTCAAGGAAAAAGTTAGTCCAAGATAAGGCATTCGTGCATTCACGAGTCAAGATCACGTCGTACTTATTTAGCCTTACTAATAGTTAGTTCAATAATAAATCAGCAATTAAAAATATTAATTTATCACTTTCAAAAATAATGGAAGTCAAATACAAAAATTTCACAATTTTCAAATTCAACTAATTTAAATTCAAAACTTAATTTTATTATTATCAATAATTCTCCTGAAACTCAATATATATTGAGTTTTGTAATTATAGCTGATTATTTAATCATACAAATTATTATTGATTCATTATTAAAATCAATCTTGCACTATGTTATAAATATTTGAACCTTGAATATTTACCTAATCTTAATAATAAAATAATATTTTCAAAATTTGCGGTCATTAGTTTTGCATTCGTTTCGCAATAATTTTGCAGGAGCCATTTTCTCATAAACAACACTGTCAAGTTCATTTGTCTACAAATACTAAATGATTTATTGAAAAATTAAAAAATAATTCATGTAGTGACATTTTATAAAGAATTCTCATTCTTAAAATTTGCAAGTATTTTGGCGATTCTTTAAAACCCATTTATAAGGACCAAAAGTGTCATCAAAGTCTTGAAAAGTGTCAATAATTGGGAAGGTGCCAAAATAAAGTCGCTCTACTCTATCTCTTGAAATCCATGATGAAACGAAACGAAATTCTTGACGAATTAAACAACGACTGTAAAGTTGTTTGGGACTTTAGGATGCATCATAAAACCTACGGTTCGGTGACAGGAGATACCTTGTGTCCGCTTGGATTTCATCCCCAAGTACGATGGCCAACGCGATGTAAGCGCTGTTTCAGGTACATATACATAAATATTCATCAAATTATAGTGATTAAAAAATATCTGTTTTTTCACTTAATTTTTCCTTCGACGGTATTTGTTTTACGAATTTTCCTCTGAGGAGAGCGAAGTGCTCTCCTTAATGCTTTTAGTTAATCGATTTCCTCGTTAAAGCATTTAATTAATGCTTTTAGTTAATCGATTTCCTCGTTAAAGGGTAATAATAATTAAAAACATCCATTAATAGTAATTAATAATTTTTCTCATTAAAGAAAAATTGTTGATTAAAGAAATAGAAGAAAAAGAAGAAGAAAAATGCAAATAAATGAATAAAATATAATTATTATGGAGAAATTAGCTTCGTTGGAAAATAAGGAAATAAAATTGAAAAAAAACATTTTGTTTCCAATAGTTAGTTTAAATTTAAACCGTTTTTTCTTTTAAGTTTTTTTATTTTCAATTGAAGAAGCTTTGAGAACTATTAAGACCTAGTTTTTTAATGAGTTTTTGTAAGTTTGCTAAAAACTTGTTTCGTTAAATAAATTAGAAAATTCAATGGAAGTTGCGTTCCTCCATAATGCGAATTCCAAAATAACAACGCCACTTAATTGCAAAGCTTAGTTATTTATTACGATCTCCATCGCGTCCTTGCGTGGATGCGATAAAAAGCGGTTGTTTAGGAAAGAATGGGAGTGAGTGACACTCCGAGGGGACCCCGAGGATCTAGAAATAGAGAAGTGACAAGTGTGGATAAAAAGTGAAAGAGATGGGATCGTAAGATCATACATTAAGAGTGTACTGAGGAGCAGTAGGAACACGAGTCGGTCGACACACTATCGTGGCATTCAAATTTATGATAATACTTAACAACCTCGCATTATTGAAAAAATGATAAAAATTCATTTTTTGGAAAATGATTAACAGACAATGTAAATGCAAAAAAAATACATGCTTAATATTATTTTTATTTTGAATTTGTATTTCGAAAATTATACTAATTTCAAACGTGTATTGTAAAAAATGATATTTTACATTTGATTAGATTAACAATAAAATAATTTATTCATCAGCTTTAAAAAAAGTATCGATTGAAAATTGGGAGAGTACTTTTTTTTAATTATTTGGTTTTGATAAAGAGCCAGAAAATGTTTAAAAATCGTAAAAGCATGATAACCCAGTATCTACTCAATTTCGATTACATTGTGTTTTTCGAAATTTGTCTTTTTTAGCAAAAAGTGGTAAAACCTTTGCGAAAAACATCATAGAAACTTTTTGGAAAAACGAGAATGGAGTTTTCACTAGCTCTTTCAAATGTATCATAGGTAAAAACGACAATGAAAAAAATTCACGAGTTATGTATCCAATTCTTGGTGGTCGAAAAAAGTCGAAAATCACTCACGTAAGAAAGTACGTATCGTATCGAAAAAAATCACAAAAAATATTTAAAAAAAACAAAGCAAGGCCGAATTTGTTAGCTTAAAATGACCGTTTGTTAACTTTATCTACCTTTTTTCCCCGAATTATCTAATCTATTAGTGTGATAAGAAATATCGATTAGGTATTCGAATAATCGAACTTTTCGACTGAAATGTATAAATGTGTATAGCTTTATTTGAAGACATTCTCAGTGTTTTTGTCTCTTCCCTGGTTCATCCAAAAGTCATCGTTTGAACGTGAATACACCGATACGAAATGACGATTCTATTACGTTCGAAAAAAAAAATATTGTTGACTGAAATAATTTGTAAGTAAAACGCGGAGTTGGATTTCGAATGTGAGCATTGAATAAATCCCATCGGGGTAGGGCAATTTGCAATGAGGCGTGATACGAGAGTCGCTCATTCACTTTATCCAATACTCCCCTATGTACAGCGCAGCATAAATTTATTTTCCATTTGTAGCATTTCGTATACGAAATATGCCATTGAGACTCGACCGATCGAGCTCGATAAATTGCGAGTTAAACGGCGTACTTCGTGTATACAGTTTGTACTTGTTAACAGCGTGTACTACTCCGTGGTAGTAAATACCGTGAGTAAAGAGGGAACATCATACTGGGGTGGCCGGGGGGAGCGACAAAACGAGCAAAAATATGCGGAAACGCAGGAGCCAGTCAACCCTTTTCTCGAGCTCATGTATACGTATATGTATTCTTTTTACAAGCGGAATACAAATCGATCGTTTATACCGGAATACATTCGAACGATATTTACGGGTAAATTCACTTATTGAGGGCTTCCTTCGGGGCCATTATTTTATACACGTAAGAAAATTGAGGATCATGACTGTATTTTTGATAATGACGTTGAAGTGTGGCTTATGATGCACTGACACCATGATTATTATTATTATTATTATTATTTATTTATTCTAATTTTATTTATTATTATTATTTTCCATAGTATTTATGGTTATTTTCAATTTTATTTATTTCTACTTTCAATTTATTATTTTCTATTTTTCACATTTGTATTTTCAACATCATGCAAAGTTGTTTTTTTTCACGAAAAGAAATCGTAATTATCTTGTAAAATTGAGAAGAAAAAATTAAGTGAACAGCGCAGCCTAAAAGATGTAAAAAAAGAATTGGGCAGTTGGAAGAACAAATTTTCGATTAATTTCAATGGAATACGAATGTCTGGGTTTTTTTGGGGATAAGCTTCCGAAACATTCATCGAACTAGCTGAAATTTTGCGCGGAGCTTTCTTTGAATGTTTTTAGAGATCGAATATTTCGAGGAAGGTCGAATGCACGGTTTTGACGAGATCAAAGGGGTGTTCGGTACCTCAACCCATTTTTCGAATGAGATTACTCACGATCACGAGATGACTGAATCAGACTTGCGTTTTCTCGTTTGAACGAAATTTTTCACTTTTTTTGGAGGTAATTTAACGTTTGTTCCGTTTGAAAAAAAAGTGTCTCCGTGTTACAGGGATTACAAGGATCATGTCGGGAAGAGGGGGAGTTTAAAAGACACAACGGCCTCATCCCCGAGTTTATCTGGAAAATCATGGGAACCTTCCTCAGCTCGGTAGAGAAATCATAGTTTATTTTGGGATGAGACCACGTTCGTCTCGCTACTTTTTCGGGTTTTCAGCGACCATTTTTTTTCCTAATTTTCCTGCTAAATGAAATTAGATCGAGCGTGAGTCCGGATCCCAGACGAACATGGGCGTCGACCTCAAACTTAACGAAGGACGAGGACAAATCATCCCCAATATCTTCGACCTCGCTGACCTGGAGTTCAGCCCTGGACGTTACACAAGAGCAATCATTTGCTCCACCGGAAGGAAATTCTTCGACGATACCAAGAAAAAAGAATTACGCTGGTGCGCAGTCGGACAGTTACGATTATCGACGTCACTCAATCGACGAGACGATGCTCGAGAGACCTCAAAAATTACAAATCAAAGGTGTCATTGATAATACCAACGGGACCAGTTCAGACAACGATGCTGAATTTATTATACAGGTAAGAAAATCGAGGTCGAACGATGCAGCCGTCAAAACCAACAATGGCCAGAGTGGGGATGGACAGGACGGGATGTCGGAGAAAGGAGGAAAAACTGAAAAGGTAAAGCCAATTTTGAAACATCATTATTGTTATGACCCCAAAATTAGGATCGTCCGAAAGAAAATGAATTTCGAATTAATACGTATGATGATTGATCATTTCTGCCGATCAACTGCCAAACGCTAAACGCGAAGTTAAGGGCATGGTGAACATCGACATAACCTCACAATTTTTCAAAATCCGTTTTCTCGGCGTTGGTTAAGTTTACGGCGAAAAATCGAGCATCAATCTTTGTAGAATTCATAGAGGCAGAAATAGATGCTTGAATTTTACGATAAAAATGTTTCGTTCTTGAAAAATTGCGATTTAAAAATTTCGAATATCTCTCTCGCACTCGTGTGTTGGGGAGGAAACGGGACTTTATCGCCGTCGGTAAGGCAGAACAGGACAGTAAATATTCATAGATTTCCTGAACGACTCTTCAGAATTCAACGAAACTTTACCAGGCAATGTTAAATTGATAGACGAACAGACTTTTTATAAAATTTCTTCAATTAATTTAAAAAAAAAGTAAATTGTACCATGCTGAAGTTTTCATGAAAATGATGGAACATAAAATATTTGTACAAGGTCATGACTCGGAGAGGAGAATAACCGTGTAGCCATAATCAAAACACACATTTTGCCACTTTGATTGTTTTGTTTCTTTACATATTTCAAGAAGTAGATATCTACTCATTATGATATTTACGACATTTCGAGGAGTAGATATATTTACTTTTTGAAATATGTGATAAGTTCGATAAAATCTCATGCGACATTCGTGAAGTTTAGTTCCCGCGAGTTCCGGTGAGGCGCTCATTTCCGAATTGTTCCGTGTGTGTATTCATGTATACGTATTCACACTCGAGGCTTCTCGAAGTCCTTGGGAGTAGAGTAGTGGTTCCTGCTTGTTCTGCCTTACCGACTCGAACTGCGCGGAAGTTTCTCTTCGAGCCTACCGTTCCATCTTAATCCCCTCCGCGGATAACTCGACCCTTTTTAAATCGAGATTATACCGTAAATATCAATGATACCGTTTGAAGAACTGGACATTCTTGGGAACCGGAACTCAACTGTTCCTTGTGATGTTTCAATTGCAGAATGAAATTGAGAAACTAAGGGCACAATTGAGCGACATGAAAGCAAGATGCGAGCGTGTCGAGAGAGAAAAGAGTGACATTTTGCTGCGTCGTTTGGCGACCATGGACACCGTGTCCTCGAAAAGCTCAAGCAACGAAATGACCAAACTTCAAAAAACCATCAAAGAGCTACAATCCAAAAATGAGAGTGAGACTTTTTCCTATTTTTATACATTCCAACGAACGTTTTTTTTTAAATTTATTTATTTTTTGTCATTTCTTCCTCGGAGGAAGTGGACGTTCTAAATATTTCGTCGTCACTTTATTCTTCTTTTTATCAGCACTGACTGACGAAAAGACCAATTTGATGACGAAGATAAGGAACCTCGAGAGGGACTCGAATCTTCGAACGGGAAGAAACGAGCGGGAAAAAGCGAGCGAGGAACTCCGTTCAAAGTTGAAAGCTGCCGAGACACTTTGCGAGAGTCTTATGGACGAGAACGAGGACATGAAGAAAGAAATACGCGATCTCGAGGAGGAAATTTACGAGATGCAAGACAACTTTAGGGAGGAACAAGCCGACGAATACACGAGTTTACGAAAGAGCCTCGAACAATCGAACAAGAATTGCCGGATATTGTCGTTTAAACTGAGAAAGATCGAACGCAAAGCCGAGCAATTGGAAACGGACAAGACAGACCTTGCCAAGAGATACGATGAAGTCAAGAGGATAGAGGACGTCCTCAAAAAGTTTGGCAACGAGTACAAAAATCGCAACATGAAGAAACCAACTTCCGACTACACGACCAAAGTCCAATTGAAAAAAATGGTCGAAGATATGGAAAAAGAGATCGGTAAGTTTTTTCGAATAAAATATCAGAATGAATTATTCGAACGTTACAGAATAAAATCAAGAATAAGAAAACTCGTAAAATATTTCTTAACAGTTTTCACCACCCAAATTAGCCAAAAAATGTGCAAAATTGAAAAAAGTTGGTTTTATTTGCAGTCAAACGATAAAGTTATTCCTTGAACGCCATCAATAGTGCACTTGATTAATTTTCGTAGGGGACGTTTTTGGTATATTCGCGAGTATAATTGATGGTAAAGAGCACGATACAACGATGGTGAAGGGTGCGGAGACCAATATCAAATACGAGAAACTCTTGAAGGAGCACGAATTGTTAAAGATGAAATTGGAAAATACGACCAAGGAATTGGCAATCGAGAAGGAGAAGAAGAAACCTGAGACTAAACTGGTGGACGACAATAAAAATGCTGATGCTCAGAGTCGTAAGATTTCTTCCTTTTTCATTGTTTTTTTTATCACCACTTGATAATTCGTAATGTACAGCTGATTTTTTTTATCAATGCGTTTGAACTCGTGTTATCAGTGAAAAAACAATTGGAGGATACAATAGCCTCTAGAGAATCGGAGAGAAAATCGTGGGACTCGGAGAGAACGAAGCTTCGTGAAGAAAAGGACAAATTGAAGTCGAAATTGTTGTCAGTATCGGCGGAAAAGCTCAAAACTCACAACGAGATTCAACAACTGAAAAAGGATTTGGGTGAATTTCATAAATTACTGACCATCCAATTGTCAACAAAGAAAAAAGTAATCTTGCAAAATAATTGGAATTGTTGTTTGCAGAAATGGCAACATCGACGGAAACGAACACGGCAAAAATGGAGGTCATGGTGAGTGAGCTGAAAAAAGAATTGTCTGTGGAGAGGGATAAGTCTAAAAAGTTTCAGGACGACTTGTACTCGTCCACCGATCGAGAGAGCCGAATGTCCAAAACAATCGCCTCTGTGAGCATTTCGCCAATCATACGTTTGGTCGCTTGAATCCCTTTTCATTGCCCCCCAACGCTACCGTCGACTTTCTCGGCGTTTTTCTTTGAGGTTTTATTGGATGGACGAAAACTTTTACCAATATGGAGAAATTTCGGATTTACGGGTCTCGATCGTTTCGTACATGTTTACCATTACAATTATCTCATTTAATAATATATTAACACTTAGGATCGTTCATTACACTTTCAGTAATAATCAAAATCAAACTCGACGAAATCGTATTATTTTAGAATGCTAAATAACAGAATTATTATTATTATTATTATTATTATTATATTATAAACTCTATTATCTTATAGAATTATAATATAATAGAATTATTACAATAGAATTCGATCAAGAACGATAATTTGACAAATTTTCAAAAAATTTGGCAATTTTTTAATATCCATCCAAGTAATACCTCAAAAAAGTGAATTTCGTTAATTCTTCTATGTTTGTATCTCGTTTATTGTTGATGTCTTTTGATACCTTCAACACAGGTGGAACAAACGAAAACTTTGCTGGAGGGAGAGCTCAAACGCGCCAAGCAGGACTCGGAGAGCACCAAATCTGCATTCTCCTTCAAGCTCGCCAAAATAACGGCCGAGCTAGCTGAGATAAAGAAGGAGAGAGACACGGTGAAGATGCAGGCTGAAGAGGAACGATTGGTCAAAGACACGGAAATCGGAAATCTTAAAAAGAAAATCGCGTCTTTGGAAAAAGCTGGAATGAACGCCAAGAAGATGAACGAGTTGAAGCAAACTTATACCGAAAGAATATCCGGTAAGACGTTCAATTTATATTTTTCAATTTTGAATATGAATTTAATTTTTTTTAGAAGATGAAAAATCGCTTCTGATAAATATAAAATTTATATCACTAAAAAAAAGTGATTTTTGAATTTATCATGACATTTCATTCCAACGATAATTTAAATTTCCGATTTTTTATTTTAATCGAATTTATATCGAATTCGAAATTTTATTTATATCAGAATTTCTATCGAAGAGCGTACTTCTAATTTTTTAATAATCTTAATATATTTAAATGATTTCGGAATGAATAATTACATCGTTTTACGCACGTAAAATTATCAAGGGAAAGTGATAAACGATCATTCAAGTTTCCAATGTTTCACTCGCGAACTCTTTATTCCTGTTGGAATTAATAGCTGGAAAAATTATTCAGCTTTCGTCGGTTTTGCGCGTAACGAAACGCGCGCATTTTTTTTTTCTTCCTCGGCGAGATCGATCGCGACAAAATTTTTTGTGGCACGTATCCCTTTTTGTCGAACAGTTCTCGAAGACGAAGCGAAGCGAAACCTCGAGAGGTACGACGAATTGAACACGAAGCAGGGAAAGATGCTCGAATCGCGTGATCGCCTCGAGAACGAGAATCAGAAACTAACCAGGTGAAAAGTGAGACTTTGCTTTGCAAGGTGTCGAGCAAAAGTGCGATCGGAAAACGTTTCGATTAATCGTGATTTTTCATTAGACTTTTTTTTGTTATTTTTGTCGTTTTTTTTTCATTTTATTCCTCAAAATATAGATATTTTTTTTATTTCGTTTTTAAATATTGTTTTTTTTATTATTTTTTGTATATATATAAATTTTCGTTTCGTCGCACAGTGAATTGTCCGAATACAAAGAACGGCAAGTAATTCTGGAAAACGATGTGAAGATACTGAACGATGATTTGGAGTCACGGTCGAGCTCTTGGGTCAAAGAGAAGACTCGGCTTGAGGTGGGAATCCATGAAAATTCAATTCAACCCATTCACGCTTCCCAAATATTTTAACGTATAAATTTCACCGTTTCGTAGGAAAAACTTCGAGAGTACGAAAGATCACAGAGCAATTTCCAGGTTGCCGAAGCGAAGGAAGAAATAAATCGCCTTGGAAAAGAGAACGAATCGTTGAAGGATCAATTATCGGACCTCAGAAAAATTGTGAGTAAATACTTCGCTCCGATGCATCGGAGTAATTTTCAAAAACATCGTATCAAATATAACGATAGCTAGATAGAATACGCCGTCACCCTGTCTAATAATTTTTCCCGAATTTTTTTCTAAATAATTTAGTAATTGATTACTAATCATTTCTGCTCATAATTTTATATTTACACTATTTTACTACTGAATAATTTACGACTGAAAAGAAGAAAAAAAAAGTAAAAGTATGCAAACGTTTGTCTCGGTTGGTTCAGAACGAAGATCTGACGAGCAAGCTGAAGGACTACAACTCGGTATCGAAAGTCCAGCGGAATTTCACAGCTGATACGGACGCCCTCGAGGCGGAAGTTCGTCGTGCCAAGAACGCCCTCGCCAATGCCGAGAAGTCGAAGAAAGCGGATATGGCGCAGTGTAAGCTGCGCTACGAGCACCGGATCAAGGCGATAAATGATGAGATACAGTCGATACAGAATCAGCTGTCGCGATACAAGCGTGAACGTGACACTTACAAGCACATGCTCGAGGGTGCCCAGAAAACTATCGCGGATCTCAAAGTCGTCAGGCAGCGTCGACAATCGACGACCTCCACTGGAAAATCGGACGAAGTAAGATCGATTTTAATTCTTCGAAGTCTCCTTCCTTGAAACCCTTTTGCCTTTTTCATCTCCAATTTTATAATATTTAAAGAAATGTATTTCGTTTTATATTTTTTTAATTATCTTTATTATATTTATATTTATTATATTTATATTTGATTATATTTATATTTTGTTATATTTATATTTTATTATATTTATTTTATTAAATTTATTATGTTTATATTTTTTATTTACGTATTAGTTGTAATTTTATTTAAAATCGTATGTACACGTATTTCTCTGATTTTTTACAATCCGATCCTTTTTTTTGGCACTTTTGAGGTATTACTGCATGGATATTAAAGCAGTACCTAAATTCTTGTAAATTTGAAAAATAATGTTTCTTGATAGGATAATAGATACGTGTATTCCAAATTTTGTTCAGTAGTTTAATTATTTTAATAAATTAATTTACTTATTGGATTTTTTAGAAAAATAACTATTAATTATTAAAAATAATTTGGTAGTTAAATTATTATAATGATACATTACTTATTTTCGAATTTTTCAGTAAATAATTTAGTAATTGATTACTAATAATTTCTGCTCATAATTTTATAGTTACATTAATTTACTACTGAATAATTTACGACTGATAATGCATGAATACTAATAATTGACTAATAACTGCTAATAATTCATGTATCACTAATAAGTGTTACACATTAAGTGTAACACATTAAGTGTTTATTATTTATGATAGTTTATTATTTATTATTTTATTAGCCTTTTTTTCTTAATTTATTATAAAATTAGCTATGCATGAATTAATAAATCGACGATTCCCTCATTATGAACGAACTGAAAGTTCATCGATGGTTCATCCAGCAATACCTGAACTTTTTGCAAATTGTACAAATATCCTTCTACACCCCCTTCCAGTTAATTCTAATGACTTTTTGTTGTTCTTCACTGTCCATTTCACTTAATTATTTTCGTATAACCTTTTTCGCAGGACGACGAGAATTCATCAACGACGAATGTCTCGGTTCTCGAGAGACAAATAAGCTGCATGGAGGACGAGCTATCCGAGAGCAGACTGGAGGCATCCAAGCTCAAGACCGAGCTCGTTTCCGAGAAGTCTGGCTGGCAGATCAAACTCGCCGAGATGCAGTCGAGGATCAACGAGGTATGGCGACACAGTGACGTTTCACAGGGAAGACAAATCTTCCATGTTTGGTGCAACGCCATTTTTCCCCTTTCAGTCGTTTCTCCCCTCATCATGTGAATCATGGACTCGTCCTTTTTACTCGTTTCATATTCGGCCTTTTCGTCCACCCTCTAGGACTCCTCGATATTTATAAAAACGAAAAACAAAATGGCAAGTTCGTATCAAATCAGAAAAAATATTCAGTCTTGAACACGAGGCTAGGAAGCTTGAATCGGAACTTGGAAAACGTTTCAACCACTTTCAGCCCCAAACTTGAGGGTAGCAACTTCAGGAGTTTCTTTTTTCTAGGCATTTAAACTTTTCGCTACTTGGATAGATCATAGGGTAACCTGGTCTAGGAGTACGCATCCGATAAGAGTACACATCACCAAAAGCTGTGAAGTTTTTGACGATGCAGGGCTAACTTCAGTCGTATTTTTATTTAACCTGCAATTAGAGATGCTGGGCGAAAAAAGAATCAAATCCGGCAGAAAGCGCAGAAATTACATAAGTTTAAAAACTTTTGCTGAAAATCTTAAACATTTTTACCACTTTGAAAGTATTTTTGAGACAAGAATGCAATTATTTGGTAAAAATGAAAAAAGAAAAACTGTGAAGTTTTTAAAGACGATGCCTGATACATGCACTGAGAGTAATTCCGGTCAATGCCAAGAGATCGAGTTGAATTTCGCTCATACTCGTGTACTCTTATCCAATAGTACTTGTAAGAGTACGGAATTCCAATTTCTGATTATTTTTGTTATTTTGAGTGATATTTTTTAATTTTGTTTTTTTTTTATGTTACTTTATGAAAGATGTTTAAATTGCGAACGTAATAAATGCTTATTTGATTTCCTAGACTTCATATTTATTTTTTTAGAATATTTTGAATCTTAAGTGCGTACTTCTAGACCGGATTACCCTATGGACGAAACTTGTAATTATAAATCATCATCGCGATAAGAGGACTGTCAAAACTAAATAGTCGTGTAGTTTAGTGCCAATTTTTGAGATACATGATCAGTATTAGGGGAATTTGTGAATAGGCTGGTACCAATCCTAATTTTGTCGAAGGAGAATCGATTTTGAGGGATGGGCACGTTTGAAAATGTGGTAAAATCAGTAGGGTTCGCAACGTCGGTCCTGTCAGTTTCGAAGTGTGTTGTTTACGAACGTCACTACTACAAAATAATCCCCATGAGATTGACGGTCCAGGTTCAACTTCTGGCGATATTTACAAAATGCATTTGCACGTGGAAAGCTGAATTGAGAAAAATGCAACCGCGTATTGCAGTATTGCTGTACCCTGTCAGTGAGTCTAAACTGTCGTTTTCAGTACCTTTCGTTGATTACCAGTCACAATAAGTTCAGGCCTGAATTCACTTTCTAAATCTTCACGGATTTTATCCAAGCCTATAATCGATCAGTTTGTTCTCCTCGTTTCCAAAATGATATTATTTTGGCGATAGGCGAGTTGTGGAAACGCACTTCTAACTCTTCACTCAAAGTGTTTTCGCAATCTCTCACAACGGGTTTAACCCATTAAAGACTAGCGTTGCCACGTGGCAACGTGAGTAGTCAATTTAATTTACGGATCATACATCAAAAACTACTAGCATTGCCATATGGCAACAGCCTGAAACTCAAAATTGGAAGATTTGGAATTTTTTTTTTGTCATCATCATATTATCTGGTCATCATTCAATCCAAATATAAAGATAAAAACACAAAATTTGAATTTCAAAAACTCAGTCCCTAACGGGTTAATACGTTCTCGATTGCTTTTTACACGGAGTAAATACTTTGCAAAATCAATATTCACCGATCTTTGGATTTTTAATTGAAATTAAATACTTTTATTCCACGTCTACGTTTCATTTCTGTCGAAGACATAGCTTGAAGAATAGTTCGTTTTTTTCGCCACCATTCGTCATATCGTCATTCGTCAGATTCCCAATTCACGGTTGCTCTTTCACTGGTGTTTGCCAATCGTGACGATCGACTCATTAATTCCTCATTGTGGGAAAATTGAAGAGCACGCGACTCCTCGATTATGGAGATCGTGGTCGCTCGCTCGACGCTAAACACGTGGGGATTGTTGCAGCTGGAGGAGGAACGTTTACTGGCGAGTGGAAGAACAAAGATTCCAGGTTTGAAAGTTCGCATGGAGCTCGCATGGCAGAAAGAACGAGAAGAGCAGCAGAGATTGTTGCAAGAGACTGCAACTCTGGCTAGGGATCTCAGGCAAACTTTGTTCGAGGTATATAATGGTTATACGATACCTCGATTAAAAAGTAATATCCACTTGATAACTTGATAAACCCGGTATACTCGTACCACGAAAAAAAAGTCGATCTCGATTCAACGTTGCGTCCGTTCGTTCTCATTGAGAATGCAAGAATTAAGAGTTTGCATGTTCACTGGTTCGTACTAACGAAATGTTACAAAGCAATTTATCCGCTCGCACCTCGCGTTTTAAAGGTCGAGAGGGAGCGTGACAAGGAGCGTCTCGAGAATAAGAGACGCCAGGATCAATTGAAGAAAGTCTACGATGAGGAGAAAGACGAGAACAAGAAGAAACTCGTGGAAGTGAGTAATATTGCAATTTTCTCATCACTTATACATACTTTTGTTCTTTATCAATCGATTGTCTCGAAACGAACTAATTGTCGTAAATTTGTACTAATATTCCTCAGCTTATAAATCGCCAAGTTGCTAAACGATTCGTTGAGGATAATTATTTACAATTAAATTCACAAATGATGAGAACAGTGATCAAAACTCTCACGGTGCTGTAGGATGCACTGAGTCTTCAAGGTCATCCAATGATCTAGTATTGTCTCAAGTTGCATCCAAATAAACCCAAACATGCTCAAATAAATCCAACCAAATCTGAGTAAACGAACAACACAAAAAAAACAAAAACACGGTGAAAGAAACCCAAACAAACCCAATAACTCATAGCAAACCTTATAAATGAAAACAGGTTTGAGCGTCATTCCCCTAACTGCGGAAAAAACCGTCTAGGTTAAAGGGCAATGGCGATCAATGGCCCCGAACGATTATTTTGTGTCAGAGAAGTAAAAAAATGTTAAAAATCCAGACACGACTGCACAACGCTATCAACGTTATCACTATACGAAATTCTATAAATCCTACCATTTATACCTAAAATCATCATTCTAACGATCAATAAATACTTAAATTCCGGCACTCAACGGCAAAAACTTTCGAGCAAAAGTTACCTCGGTTTTCCATGCTGCGAACGGATTGAAGAAACTTCCTCCTGCCTTCACTCGTCCTCTGACCTCGGATCAAGGGAGACTTTCGGGGTTGAGTAGGAAACACGAACTTCGATTGACCAGAAGGCTCAAAATTCCGAATTTTTTAAATTCCAAAAAAACAAATTTCCTAAAGGTCATGCCAGCCAGAGGTTCACGAAATTTGTTTGGGTTCGTTTGTTTAATATTAAACTCTTGATTTTAAACAAACC
The DNA here is from genome assembly GCA_030522765.1 of Ophioninae sp. B BG-2022a. Lineage (NCBI taxonomy): Eukaryota > Metazoa > Arthropoda > Insecta > Hymenoptera > Ichneumonidae > Ophioninae sp. B BG-2022a. Next base: position 25,625 of record JAPYZJ010000709.1, read on the forward strand.
CAAACAAAGCCAAAAATTTACAAAACTTGTAATTTCGGAATATTCAAATCCAGGATTTTGAGTCTTCTGGTTATTCGAAGTTTGGGTTTCCCTCCCCATTTCAGACTTTCGTTCGTGCTGTATTTAACGAGTTATTAAATTGAAGAAAAAGATCAAACGCCGAAACAGCCGACTCTCGTCATTTAGAAAAAAAATATTGCGCCATTAAAAGAATAGAAAAATGTTGGGATAGAGAGGAGGGCCGGGAGGAGGCCGAGGGGGGAGAGTGGAAAGAAAGAAAAGGAGGTTGGAACGGGAAGGGTGCGATTTATACAGTTCTCAAGTATCCCCACAGAAAACAGTGACACTGCGATCGTCAGTGTCGCTGGGCTTATGCAAATAATGACTCGTAAACTTGTTCTTCTCACGCGTTCAGTTGCAGTGCGATCTCCTGGAGCTTAGGGACGCTCATGCAAAGTTGCGAACGAGCAACGAGAAGATGAGGCGAGAAAAGGAGCGCCACGAAAGAGAACGCGAGGAACTTCGCGACGTTATCAGCAACAAGAGACGTCTCGAACAGGCGGAGGCGAGAAACATTAACGTTTTGCTGCAGCAAGTCGACGACTTGATGCGTCTCTTTCCGGAGCTTGGAGCGAATAAAACTGATGGAAAATTGCCCGATGCGTATACCCCCACTCCACCCCGAAGAACGAAGGTATAATAAAATTCAATACCTCGTAAATATTATCAATGTTGAATACCTACAACCGTATCAATTTCATACGGCGACCTTTCGTGTTACGCTCTATTATCGTTCTCGTCGTTAATAACAAACCGTTAAACCATGCCGATCCTCCTTTTATCACGGTTCCTTTCAGGGACCAAAATCGAGAGAGTCTTCGCCGATGCTCGAGGGCAAGGACGAACTCAGAGGTACGATACCCCATTTTAATGAATATGTGAGGTTTAGTCATTGAAAAGAAAACAAAATGTTTTTTTTTTTTGGGGAATGGAAATTTTGTTTAGATGGATTATTCAGCTTAAAGAAAAATGGCAATTCGTTTTAGAGAGAATATTTAGCATATTTTTAAGTATAACCTTATTTGATATTATTTTTGTAAAAAATGACGACCAGATAAAACATAAAAGCCAATCTTCGAAATATTCTTGTTTGCAAATAAATACCTCGAGTCGCGGACATATTTCTCGACGAATATAAAATTGAAAAATAATAATTGGAAAGAAATGTAATCTGTACACCATTAGCTATAGGAGTACGTAGGGATTTTTTTATTTCATCAAATTTAGTAAAAATGGTGCAATTTTCACAACAAAAATTCGATTTTTTTCTATGAAAAGAACCAGTACGTTTTTTGTGAAATAAAAAGTTTGCATTGCATTAAAAAAAGCTTCTATGTGTTTTTATAAAGAAGGTAATTTTACAGGCACTGTAAAAATGTCAAACTGATCCGGAGAACAGTGTTTCAGTAATGCGTTTTATAAAATTGAAAAGTGGGTTTGAATATGAAATTCGTTACGATAATTAAAAAAAGAAAATCTCGTAAAACGTTGGTCAAAGTCAAACTGCTGTAATACCAAACGAATGCACCAAATTTTATATCAATCATTTCGTTAGTTGAAAAATCGTGTTTAAAAAAAAACACAGTTTGTAGAAGATGCGTTTTAATTTTGTTTGGGTTTGAGATATACTCGTAATCACGAGTTCACTTTTAATCAAAGTTTGTTTGGATTTAAAAAAATAATTCAATAAAAATAAAATGTAAAAAATGTGCTAACTTTTAAGTTGATTTTCAACATAGTTTTGAGCAAAGTTTTATTTACGATTGTTGATTATCAGGATCGACGACAAATTTGGCCGGTAGATCGGAAAAGCTTGAATACACGATCGGAAAACTCATGGAGGTTGCCAAAGAGCTTCAAGACTCGAAGAAGGCGATAGACGACAGTAACGTTACGAGATCGAAGAAATTTGGTAAACGGTACGAGGCGATGATTTTCTTCGGAATTCTCGATGCAATGAAAATATTTCTGTCTCGTCCTTCATTTCTGTAATTATGTTAATACGTGTTTCATTAATATTCAGATCGACCTCCATCGATAATGATAGTGGGAGAGGATCGACTCCGAGTCGAAGTAAGCCGAGCTTGAAGCGGAAGAGTCTGTCACTGGAACAAACTTCCGGAAAGAACGATCAGGTACTTTCACAAGTATTCTTGAGACATGTTGGGTATTGAAGAAACTATGTATTTCGTGGAGGACTGTGAGCAACGTATGGACTCGTTTTCTTAAGGCAGCTATCGATAAAGTAGCCCAAACTAATCACCTAAATTTGAACGAATTGTCAATTATTTTTTTAATTTTATATCGTCAATAATATTGATAATAATGACAATAATATTTCTTTTAATGATTAGAAATTATTAGTCCTTCGTTTTTTATTCACGACTCGAAATTATTAGCATTTTGTATTTTGTTTTTGACGACTTCTTTTCGATTTTGTATTTATTTCTCAACGTTTTGAAATTAATCTTTTAATTATCAGAAATTATTAGTCCTTCGTTTTTTATTCACGACTCGAAATTATTAGCATTTTGTATTTTGTTTTTGACGACTTCTTTTCGATTTCGTATTTTTTTCTTAACCACTCGAGATTATTGATATTTTGTATTTATTTCTAAACGTTTTGGAATTAATCTTTTAATTATTAGAAATGATTAGTCCTTCGTTTTTTATTCACGACTCGAAATTATTAGCATTTTGTATTTTGATTTTCACGACTTCTTTTCGATTTCGTATTTTTTTCTTAACCACTCGAGATTATTGATATTTTGTATTTATTTCTCAACGTTTTGAAATTAATCTTTTAATTATTAGAAATTATTACTCCTTCGTTTTTTATTCACGACTAGAAATTATTAGCATTTCGTATTTTGATTTTGACGACTTCTTTTCGATTTCGTATTTTTTTCTTAACCACTCGAGATTATTGATATTTTGTATTTATTTCTCAATGTTTGGAAATTAACGCTTTTCCATTTTTTTTAACCACTCAAAATCAATAATATTTCATTTTTGTTAACAACCCGAAATTATTATTATTTTCTTTCTAAAAATCTGTTAAACGGACGTCAACGATTCAGTAAAAATAAACATTTTCATAGATCATTTGGGGCACGGACAGCAACGTCTCAAGCATACAGTCTTTGGATTCCGAAGTTGATTCTCGTCACTTCAGCATGCAGAGGGATTCGAGTGTCGACAGGTACCAACGAAATTACAAAGAAAAAATGTCAACATTTCCATCCAAAAATATTTTTTGCAATGTGCATTTTTTTGTGCAGTCGTTTGTCCGGAGGTTCAACGAAGAGCGAGATGTTGCAGAGAGACAAGAAATACAATAAAAACATAATTCGTAAAATAACGACGAAATTGACGAAATCGGCGAGCGTCGACGATCCAAACGCTTCGTTCGACTATTCTATTCAGGTAAATGAGCGATACGGCTCGATAACTTTCTCCCGTTCGATTCCCCTCGAAAATAAAAGTGGAATAAAATTCATTGATTATTTTAAGACTTCCGGCTCAGAAGCGAGCATCACCGCGGACGAGGCGAAGCACGAGAAGAGAAATTTGAAAAAGAAATTAACGGACATGTTTAAACGAAGTTCCAAGAGCAATGGGTAAGAGACACATATGTGATTTAAATAAATATAAGAAAAATAAAGAAATCCATGATTTTTCCAATAGATGGGTTTAGTTATCTCTATTTCGCGTTGTCCGAAAGTCCAATCGGGTTACCCTAGATGGCGTTAGGAAGATGAGATTTAATACCAAAAAAAAACTTTTGCGACAGTTTGGTGATTGGTTAACTCCAAAAACAATGGATTTCTTTTTACTACAGCTAATATACAGGGTGTCCCAATTAAGAATGTCATCCTTGAAATGGGAGGTTGGGGGTGAAATTCTGAGGCGATTGATACAAGCATGTACGGTTCTCGGATCAACTCTTGGATTGTTATTAATTTTGAAGGGCAGCCAATCAGGCGCGCCTTTTCAGCGGGCTTAGCCTCCAAATAATTATTTTATTTGGACGTTTAGTGTCATATCGCAGGTCCATGACGATGTATTTTTATACCTTGAAGACAAATCTACAATTTAATTCGCATTGAACTCTCCATTTCTAGGGAAAAATATCGAAAAAATATTCTAGAAAGGTTTTTCGCATTTTCGCAGTTTAATTTTGCACTCTCGGCAATATTTCGGACATATTCGTAATCAGCGAAAAATTTTCGATTAAATAGAGTCTTTTGAAAGTCTAAAAACGGAAAGAAAAATTTTTCGTCTTCCCTGGCCACTTTTCCGGAATCTCAGAAATCACGAAATTTCGAAAGGTCGTAGAGTAGGCTTCTTCTATGCGATGGAGATTTATTTGGTTTGTTTGGAAAAGGTTTTTGCCTAACTTAAATAATGGCGTTGGAATCATATCGATATCTCTTATAGTTTTCCCGAAAAGTTCACTCGAAAAATTGCAAAAAAAGAGGCAAAGGGGTATGTATGGAAAAATTGGCAAAAATCGATGGTCCAACTTTGAAATTCCGTCAAAAATCGAAAAATCATCGGATTAGAATTTTTAAAAAAGCATTTTGAAGAGAAAATCATAACGAAGAGATTGGGCACAGAGTGGAGGGCCAAATCCTAAAGGAAAAAAAGTTATCGACGATTTAGTGAAAAAAAATTTTCTCCCAAAAATCGAAAAAAGAATTGGATTTTATATATTTTCTTTTAATCGGCTATTTTTATGTAATTTGATCCCCTGAGCATACATCTGCCATTAATTTCCCCCAAAACCCAAAATTTCTATAAAACAATCGTGTTTTTAGAAGTTTTTAATAATTTTCTCATAGAAATGTTGGGTTTCGGGAGAAATGAATGGTAGATTCGTGCTCCGGAGTTCAAATTACATCGAAATGGACTAATAAAAAAAATATTCAAAATTCAAAAATTTTTTGGATTTTAGAGCAAAAAAAGTTTTTTCACTCAATTATCGATAACTTTTTTTCCTCTAGGATTTCGCACTTCACTTTGCGCTCAATCTCTTCGTTATGATTTTCTCTGCAAAGTGCTTTTTTAAAAATTCAAATCCGATGATTTTTCGATTTTTAGCAGAATTTCAAAGTTGGACCATCAATTTTTGCCAATTTTTCCATACATACCCCTTTGCTACTTTTTTTGCCATTTTTCAACTGGACATTCCGGGAAAACTATACTAGACATCGATTCGAATCCAACGCCATTATTTAAGTCTGGCAAAAACCTTTTCCAAACACACCAAATAAATCTCCATCGCATAGAAGAAGCCTACTCTACGACCTTTTGAAATATCGTGATTTCTGAGATTCTGGAAACCTTTTGAAATATCGTGATTTCTGAGATTCTGGAAAAGTGGCCAAGGAAAACAAAAATTTTTTTTCTTCCGTTTTTAGACTTTTAAAAGGCTCTATTTAATCGGAAATGTTCCGCTGATTACGAATATGCCCGAAATTTTTCCCAAAGTGGAAAATTAGACTGGGAAAATGCGAAAAAACTTTCTAGAATATTTTTTCGACATTTTTCCCTAGAAATGGAAAGTTCAAGATGAATTAAATGGAGAGTTTGTCTTCAAGGTATAAATATACATCTACATGGAACTGCGATATGACACTAAACGTCTAAATATAATAATTATTTCAAGGCTAAGCCAGCTGAAGGGGTGCGCCTGATTGGCTGTCTTTAAAAATTAATAACAATTCAGGTGTTAATCCGGGAACCGTACATGCTTATATCAATCGCCTTAGAATTTCACCCCCAGCCTCCCATTTCAAGGATGAAATTCTTACGTGAGACCCCCTGTATATATATACGTACACAATAACATTTTGATTTTCGATAACCCAGCAACAATAAAAAATAAAAAAATGATCATTTTTCAACTCAGGAAAATCGACGACACCAGCAGACCGTCCTCGAGAGCCTCGAACATATCAAAGCCATGAAATTATATTTCGAAGTGAAAAGCAAAGGAAATAAAAATAAACCAAGGAAATATTCTGACCAAACTCTAAAAGACGAATGATTTTTTTTTTTCAAGTTTTATTTGTTCCATAATTTGATTGGTCTATTCGTTTGGTTTATAACCCAAACAAACCCAAACAAACTCAACGATATCGTACGAATAATAAAGCAATCCGAGAGCCTCCGTTACATAGGTACTCGGAGGAACTGGAAGGATCGAAAACGTAGGCGAATTCAGCCGATGAGCAAGGTTTCGTCATCGACGAAATGGTACTCGGGTATGTCGAGATTTCTTGGGGCAGGTCCTTTGCGGATTCGTCCCGCTCCGTCGTAGTGAGATCCGTGACATGGACAGTAAAATCCTCCTCGTATTATACCGGCATTTGGTATGGGGACACAACCGAGATGAGTGCATATACCGATAACTACGAGCCATTCGGGTCGCTGAACCCTCGCATCGTCCTCCTCAGGATCTCTAAGCTCGGTCACGTTGGTGGTCCTTTCCTGTTCTATTGTCTCTTGCGATCTGTTACGACCCGACGTTTATTGTACGATACATCATTTTGTTATTGCAATTCTTATCGTTAAACATTCGTACGCGTTTTACGCTTCTCAACGAGACACTTTTGTGCGTTCCTCCCCCGAGAGCCTTTCTCGTCTTAAAAAAGAGATGACCGACCGATCGTACTAACGAGTCGCGAACAAAACTTGTTCGGGATGTAAAAACAATTTTTTCGAAACATTTTTAACGTTTCGACGGCAAAAACTGCGAGCCGGAAAAAAAAATTACCCAAGTTGCTTCAACGAGAGAAAAGTGGTTCGACGTTGGCCAGGAGGGAACTTCCAAGGATCTTGGATTGCCAAGGTCTTCGTGAAGTTCGAATAATTTAATACCACTCGATCGACAACAAATTACTGCTGGATCGACCTACATGTTTAATCCTACGAGTAGGTCGTTTTATCATAAATTTAACACTTGGATATTTTTATTTTGTACTTTTAATAATAATTTAATGGGAATTTGATGATATTGGTTTGTGCTTCACTGAAGCTTCGTCAGTAATTGTACTTCTGTTCGAAATTTATTTTTCTGACAGAAAAATGTTTATTTTCTAGAAAAAAATCTTTTTTTGTTGTAACTTCGCCTTTACTCGCGTTTATTTTCGTAAATCAGGGTTTCACGCTGCAGTATTTTTTTTTTTACTATTTACAAATCTGGGTCACTTTAAATTTAGGGTCGTTCAAAATCAACGAATTATCTTTCATTGTTGAATTTTTCGTTTGTTCTATTTTACCGTCAACATCGCTTTGATGTTTTTACATATTTTTGTTGAAGATTTTCGATGATGATTTGAAAAATAAATAAAATTCTGTGCAATGAGATCGAAGGAATGAAAAAACAGAAAAATCGCAAGCAAGCTTCAACGTCGTATTTCCGATTCGACGTGTTTGACCATTTTGACAATTTTTTCACGAATTTAAACGACAGTCGACACGCTGATATTTAGAGCTTGAGACGTTTTTTTTATTGTCTTTTTTTTATTCGTGTTGCCTTCTGAGTACCGGGAGCACCCGTGAGTGTCCTTGAGTGCTCGCTCGACTGGCGCTCTATCATTACGGATTATATCGCCGGTGCATAAAATGAAGTTTATAAAATCTCGGGCGCTCAATATTTCCGCGCTTTTTTTTTTTTTTGGTGGCTTGATTACCTGTGATAAACGAAGACTGGCTTGCCTCGCCATTTAGCCACGGCGACCTTGCCCTCGGGCACGTTTCCGAGCTTGAATTCGGTCTGAGACACGGCCAAAACGTCACTCGATGGCGCCAAGTACAGGACGAAATGCACCAAGAGCGATTTGTAGGCGTAGAGACCCAAAGCACCGGCAGCTACGTCGATTAATTGTTCATCAATCAATTCATAATCTCATCGATACTCAATCGATTATTTGTCTGTGTAAATACAAATTTACGTCGCCTTTTTTTTAATATTTCTAATATTTCTTTTTATGCTCGGGAAAATCGAGGTTAGGGTCGTTTGAAATAATGCGGAATTTCCCCTTGATCCGAGGGAAAAATTTCGAGGGAAAAATAGTAATTGGTCGTTCTTATGAATTTTCCTCATTTTCTCAACTTACGATTGAAAAAAAAAATTAATTTTGGTTTTTAACTCGTTTGAAAATCAACTCGAGCTCGAATTTCAAAAAGAAAATTCATTGATCGCTCTTCTGAATTTTTCTCATTTTCCGAACATAAAATTCGTTGTTTTTTTAATTTATTAATTTGAGTATCAGCCCGAGCTCGAAATTCAAGAAAAAAATTAAATGATCGTTCTTCTAAATTATCCACGTTTGCCTAACTTAAGATTCGTCGTTTTGTTAATTTTTTAAAATTAATTTGTTAATCAACCTGATCTAGAAATTCAAAAAGTAAATTAATTGACCGCTCCTCTGAATTTTTCTCATTTCTTAAATTTAAGATTCGTCGATTTTAAAAGAAATTAATTACAGTATCAATCTGAGATCGAAATTCAACAAGACAATGAATGAATGGCTCTTATGAGCTTTTTTTTATTTTCTCAATTTAAGATTCGTAATTTTTTAGTTAATTTAAACACAACCTTGAGTTCGAAGCTGAAGAAAAAAAAAAAAGAATTGATCTCTCCAACTAATATATCTCATTTATCGAATGATTATTAACGAAGAAAAGTGCTTTACTCTATCAATATTTTTGTCACTTACTCACCAAGTGACGTCACGTATACAAAAGTTTTCCGTTCGTCGGAGGTACAGTTTGCTGGTACATTGGGCGAGTTCACAGATTTCTTTCGATATTTGTCGAAATTCGGGGATGGCAAATCGGTATGTGCCGATTTCTTGAAATTAAGGAATTCTGATACGAAAACGTTGACAGTAGAGAATAAATGAGATGAATAAAAATCAAAGTTGGGAAACTCACCGATCGGTTGATGGACGTTTGCCAGTGGAGAAAATTTTTCGAGTTTTCGAATTGTGCGACCAAAACTTGCGAGTTTTTCCAACATCCGGGAATGAAACATCGCAAATTTGAAAAAATGGCTACGATATTCGTGAATACGTTTTCGTAATTAACGTCAAATCGTAACCGTGTTCACGACGAAACAAAAGAACGCGAATTCTCGAAACGGTTGTAATTTCATTCTGCTATACTGTGAGGGATGCGCAAGGATGAGTATCGAGGAATGTCTGTGAAAGCCATCAATTTTATCGGCTTATTTTTATAGCTTAATTCGGCTCAGCTCTGGTCACGGTTTTCCATGCCAAGTCTGGGAACGTCTTGAGTGGGAAATCGGGTAACTGGGTCGGATAATGAGGCAAAGAGGTAGTTCTCGATTATGCCACGTAAAGCGTTGTAACCGAGAAGTTAAACGAACGAATACTTGTAGAAAATCGAAATAACCTCGCAAATGTTCAAAAGCTGATTTTCTCATCATTAATCCATTTGATACAGAATTTGGTTAATATACATCCAAGTGAGTCCATCACTCAAGCATCGTACTTATTAAATGTGTTTGCAGGAAAATTAAGTGCCTTAAAAATGCTTTAAAAAAATTGCCTTAAAAATGCCTTAAAATGAATTGCTTAAAATATGCTTTGAAATCAATTGCCTTTAAAATGCTTTGAAATCAATTGCCTTAAAAATGCTTTGAAATCAATTGCCTTAAAAATGCTTTGAAATCAATTGCCTTAAAAATGCTTTAAAATCAATTGCCTTAAAAATGCTTTAAAAACAATTGCCTTAAAAATGCTTTGAAATCAATTGCCTTTGAAATGCTTTGAAATAAATTGCCTTAAAAATGCCTTAAAAACAATTGTCACAAAAATGCCTCAAAACCAATTGCCGTAAAAATGCCTTTAAAAAATTGCCTCAAAAAAGCCTTAAAATCAATTGCCTCAAAAGAGCCTGAAAAACAATTGCCTTAAAAATGGCTTAAAAAGAATTGTCTTAAAAATGCCTTCAAAACAATTGCCTTAAAAATGCCTTTAAAACAATTGCCTCAAAAATGCCTTAAAATCAATTGCCTTAAAAATGCCTTAAAAAGAATTGTCACAAAAATGCCTTAAAATCAATTGCCTTAAAAATGCCTTCAAAACAATTGCCTTAAAAATGCCTTAAAATCAACTACCTCAAAAAAGCCTTAAAAACAATTGCCTCAAAAAAGCCTGAAAAACAATTGCCTCAAAAATGCCTTAAAATCAATTGCCTTAAAAATGTCTTTAAAACAATTGTCACAAAAATGCCTTAAAATCAATTGCCTTAAAAATGCCTTAAAAAGAATTATCTTAAAACTGGCTTGTTCACACAAATCTAATTTTTCAATGCAGCAGAGATTCTTGATCGTTGAATCAGTGAGAGCCCTTAAGAAATGTCAAGTACTTTCAAATACTGCTTGACGATAATCTGCGTTGGGAATCGTCCGCGTACTCGTTCATCCAAATGTTGAAATTTCTTTCGTACGAATTCGCCTCGTCGTCGTAAACGCGTTTTTCGTTGCAGCGTTTTTTAATGCAGTGAACGCAGCACTCGATCGATAAAACGAATAATCCAAAAAGTGTACCGGTTCCCAAAATAAGAAACATGCCTTGGGTATCGTCGACAGCGAGTTGACGCTCCTCGATAATCGCTCTTTGCTTGGGACCTTCGATGACCTTGAAAAAATATCGACAACCTTGACTTTGTCAGTCCTGGACCGGATATCAGCTATTTCTTCGTTTCGATAATTTAATTCGTGAAAAATAAACGTATCGTAATTCTACCGATAATAATTTTCCCGTTGACGATCTTTGCAGATCCCACCTGACGTCCCGTATGATTTTTTGCGCAAGCCCCGACTGCTGTGATCGAATGATCACTTTGTTAAAGGTCTCGGTGTAAATCGAAGAGATCGGCAAAACTATCGTGACCTCGTAACGGACAAAGCATTCGCTGCTTATGTGCATCAACGATCTCTTCGTCGACGAACTGAAATTACGATCGATCGTTTCAATGATCTCGAAATGTCAGACCACTTGGGTTATACGAGAAAACGGACGGGCCGAAAATATTGTAATAGGTAATAAATAGCGATCGATCAAAACCGTATCGAGTGATTCTGTCGATTAAAAAGTGTGGGATAATAAATATTCTTGGATGAATTAAATCCAAAAATTCTGACGTTCTGACGAAAAAAAACGCAAAAGACTGAGATTCATTTTTGTTGAATTCCCGTACAAATCAATTTTTTGATTTATTGAATAGTTCATTCTTCAATAAAATAATCGAAGAGTTTATAATTAAATAATTCATTAAATCAATTATATTAATAGTCGAAATATTTACTATTAATAGCATTAATTCGTAGAAATAATTAATTGAAATATTAATTAAGGAATTAATTTAGTGATCAGCAATTAATACAAATTTAAATAATACGTTTTACGTAATTAGTCATTAAATAATTGACCTTCGAATCTGTAAAGTCAAAATATAACTTAAATCATATTTTACAAAAATTTAATTGAATACAAAATTTTGATTCAATGGAAAAATCGATCTAAAATTAAATTAGTTCAATTAAAATGTAACTCAAATCACAGTTTTTTATTAACGAAAAAAAAAAAAAAATCAAATAAAAAATGTACTCAATCAATTAAGTATATTTTTTCCATTGAATCAAAATTTTGTATTCAATTCGATTTTTGAAAAAATAAAAATTTAAAAATGTAAGGCAAAATAATTCCTGCTTAATGTCCATAGAAAAGATTGAATGATTATTTACTTGGATGAAAATTCAGCTTGAACAATGTATTCGAGAAGAACTTGAGAGCCGAGGAATGCATAGGGCCAAAAATAGGCACGACTCGCGTTGCTGATACCCTCTTTAACGGTAGGCACGTATTCAATATTTTTCAGCAACTTTATCGCCAGCGGATCATCTATAGTCGTGTGATTGAACCGTGTCTCCCAGCCGTCGTGATCTGCATTGCCAAAATTTGTCATTTTGGTCATACGAGAGTAAACATTAAAAAAATATTTTTCCCTAGCGAAAATAAAAAAAAACGTCACTCACTTTTGACGACTTTCCATTGCTTTGCTAAGTTATGAAATTCCCACTTTTAAAGCCCAACAAGTAATTTTAAAAAGTACGAAAATCCTAAAACACCTGTAATATTCAAAATTACGTACCGGGTCAAAAAAAAAATCGCAAAAATAAAAATAAAGAACCAAAACGAAACTAGTTTCGTTATCTTCAAAACGCAGTTTTTTGCATTGGCTTACGATTCTCTTCCATCGAGATATTCAATTTAATATTCGCACACAAAAATTAAAAAAAAAAAAAAAAAAGAAAAAGAAAACTTGATTTCCTCGAATAAAGAAAATAAAAAAACACGAGTAATTAAAAAAAAAATGAATTTACAATTAAACTTTCCATACGTAAATAACATTTTATTCAAGCCTAACCCTATTCCCTCCCCGAGTTCCACACCGAAAAAATTTCTACGCCTTTATTCGCATTTTTTACTGTATTTTTTTTTGTCTCTCGACTTAACAGTTCCGTATTACCAAGTGTTGCAATTCGATAGCGATTTCTTAGGAGCTGATCGGCGGTCTCCATCGCGCTAGGATAAACGGGCACTGTGATGAAGGCCATGATCGATCCGGTGTAACACGACGTTATTATAATCGTGAACACCCAATAGATTCCTATGTGTCATAATAACAACAACAATCATAAAAATCCCAGCATCAACTGCAATAATGATCACAATCAAAATGGCGAGTAAAAGAAACTTAATAATAATAAGGGGCAACAAATATAATAATAATAATAATAATAATAATAAGGGGTAACCCTAACCTCGAGTGCAGCGAGATCTATAAAAGATTTTCCCCATTTTGACCACGATAAAAAAATATAATAATAATAATAATAATAATTTAATAATTTATTAATAATAATAATAATAATGATAATTTAATAATTTAATAATAATTTAATAATAATAATAATTTTCGTGGACACCAACGATATATTTTTATTGTCAATAACATCAGGGATGAAAACGATGCAACTAATTAAGACCGCACCAAGATCAATTTGTAACCAGTTTATGAGAGTATTCTACTTGACAGCTGTCCGTAGAATATTCATAGGAACCAGCTAAAAGCCGAGAATTGTGAAAGCAGTGTGAACATAATAATAATAATAATAATAATAATGGAGTGTTTAAAAAATAGGAAGGGCCCTTATAAATAATAACAATTTTGCGAATCGTAACGGTGTTATAAAAACAAAATGAAAAAAAAGCAATAAAACTAGCAATAATAATGATAATAATGGTAATAGCATTACAGTGTGCAACACGTGCTACGTAGCCTTGACGAGAGTTATTCCCGATCGGTATAACTACACAAGCGTCGCGATGCACTTCATTAACTTTGCAGTAACGAGATCTGAGTTTGGCGTGTCTTTCTTATGTATATATATACAGGGTGTCCCAGCTAAGAATGTTATCCCTGAAATGGGGGGTAGGGGGTGAAATTCTAAGACGATTGATATAAGCATGTATGGGTCCCGGATCAACTCCTGAATTGTTATGAATTTTTTACGGTAGCCAATGAGACGCGCCCGGAGGCGGGCCTACGTCGGTGAGCGGAACGCTCGTTCGCTAGTGCCCGGAGTGGGGGTACCCCCACCATGCGGACTCTCCGGCTCGGGCGCGTCCGATTGGCTGCCATGAAAAAAATTAATAACAATTCAGGGATTGATCCGAGACCCATACATGCTTATATCAATCGTCTTAGAATTTCACCCTCTACCTCCCATTTCAAGGATAACATTCTTGGCTGGGACACCCTGTATAATGGTGCATATATGTGCGAGCACTCATGGGTGAGTAATAATACCGATGAGAATCGACGTGGCGTTTTGTCCGAGGCCGGAATTCACCATTGGATTTTTCACGTAAAAGCTGTTGGTGAACGTGCTGAAGACGTACCAGAACATCGAGTCGAGATTGCTCGGTTTAGTTAAGAGGGACTTGAGGCTGTAACGACTGGTCATCGATAATGGTATAATCGCAACGATGTAAACCGCACACAGCAGCAACCACACTGATAACTGAAAGGGCCCCATTACAGCTCGATACCTGAACGAGCCAGGGCATTCGAATCACTCATTTATATATTGCTGTCTTCGTATTTTTTCGACCTATTGTATTGGGCATTTCCAGTGGATAATTCGATTATTCATAATGCTTTCGGGATTTATTTCAAATAGGGGTAAGAGTTCGATGGTTTCGGGCTGGTTGATGACAATGTTTCCAAAAAATCACTGATTATGATTTTGTAAGATTTTTTGATATTTTTCGGTTTAGGGTTTTCGAGTGGTTTTTTTTTATTTTTACGTTGATCAGCAAGAAATTAGTTCTTAATGCGAATAATTAATTTAATTATAAATTTGTTATTTCAATTAATATTTATAGTTCTTCAATTGAAAAATAATTCTGTTGCAGTTCAATAATAATTGTTTGATTCAATGTTTAATAGTTATTCAGTTTAATAATAATTCAATGGCAGTTCGATAATAAGAAGTCAATTTAATATTGAATTATTATTGAGTTTAATTATTTCATTTTTTTACGAATTATCACACACGTGATAATTCGTGAAAAAAATGAAAAGATTCGTTATTTGGTTAAGGGGTAATTACTTTGGTAATGCTGTCGATGCCAGCGAGATAAAAGCCGCGCAGTCCTGCATGTGCGCCTCCAACGAGTCAAATTCATTAACAATTTCCGGGGTTCGATAAATACCACCGATCGCAGCTCCGGCCACCCCGATTTTCACGTCGTTCGTCGCTGCAGCATTTGGGCTGTGAAACGTCAACGTTCGTTCCATACAAAAAAAAATAGATCGAAAATAATTCAATTTTTTTTATTTTTCGATTATTCTTTATTTATTTATCGTTTAGTTAATTGTTTGTAGTTATTTATTCTTTGGTTATTTATTTTTTAATTATTTATTCAATATTTGTCAAAAAATAAATAAATAAATAGCAATAAATAACCAATGAATAATAATGAAGAAACAAGGGGTTATTCATGATTATTTGTTGGTTATTTGTTATTCTTTATTTATTTATTTCTTGGTAACCTCAGTGTGGGTGATGTAGCGTCGCGAAACTCGGCTGTGAAATTCAATACTTGACCCATCATCTCGATCGTACGAACGTCTATACCGTCCCACGTGGCTGGGCCGGACGATGCTGAAGATCTGCAATGTCATTTTTTTTGACACTGCTCGCTTATTAATGAATTATTGGGTGAACACCTTCAGGAGCGAAATCAAGTCAGTCGAGACGATCGATCGATCAACTGTATGTTCGTCGAATAGACAAAGCGTCCTTGACGCTGACCTTGCAGTCTAGAATTTTGCAGATCGGAGTAAAGAAAATATTTTTTTTAAATAAAATAAAAATAAATAAAAATTCACTCAGAAAATAGTTCGAATTTTATTTCACCATCGAAACGATGTACCAGATATTTCTAATTCGAATGAAAATGGTACTCGACTGAGATAATTCAACCCCTGAAGTATTCTTATCTTAATTCGTTTGTTTTTATCGACCCGACTTTCGTATAGCGAAAGGAGGCTGATGGGCAGCTGATATCAGGATACGATGGCCCCTGAAACCCTCTGTCAGTTTCCTCGGAAATAAGTCCACTTCCGGTCTTGTTAAGTAATCGTTTATCCACGAGGTTAACAAGGAAGGTTGACTCGTGCCACTACCGTCGGTATAGAGGTCGTGAGTGTACAACAGGTAAGTCCCTTCCTGCGATTATTTTCACGATTTGTTGTGAAAAGTCATTTTGAAAAGACCTCACTTTTTTACGATAATTTGTTTGCAAGGGCGACTCGAGTGTATTGTGGATTGAGGTACTAGTGGATTCAATAGTCAACAATGAAACTATAATTTTTTAAGTCTCATAATAGACATTTATTTATAAAAAGAATTTTTAGAAATTTTATAAATAGAGTTTTAGGAAATTTTATAAATCTAATTTTTTATTTCTACAAATCTATACATTTCTAATCTTTTAAATATATTAAATTTTTTATCTATTATTTAAATCTTCCATAAACTTTATAAATCTAATTTGTTATTCATATGAATCGAAGAAAATGTTTCTATAAATAAAATAGAATTTTTTCATGATAAGAAAATAATTATTCGAGAAAATATGGTAATAAACGTGGTCAATTATTATTATAAAAAATGAAGTACTGAAATAGCAATCAGCTCGGTGAAAAACGTGATAATTTTTGGAAACGTTACGAAAGAAACGTGCCTTTGATCTCCGGCTCAAACTGTGAGTGACGATTATTATATTAACGTAAAATCTGGAGGGATAACTCTTCAGATAGTCCTTGACCGTCCAAGGCGTCGATTCCGTAATAACCAATATTTTTCTTCGCGCTTCCTTCATCATCACTTTATCGATGCTAAATATATCGTCCAAGAAGATCATGTAATTGAAACATTTGCTGTTTCCGCGATAACGCAACTTTCGTAAATTCGTAAAGTTCTCGCTAATCTTGACGAACGAGGCGAACGATAAGTTTTTGTAGAAATCGGAAAAATCGTTGGCTTGATGCGACTGAAAACGGTCATCGTGGTACGTCACGACGTCGCAGCCACGAAAATGCAAATCGGTTATGAGGTAGATGAGACGCGCGAGACTTTTCGTTCTTGGATGCAAATCTTTCAGTTGAATACCCTTATCGTCGCTTTCCTTCGAGATTTCTTCTTTCGGAATTTCTAGACCCACCGGAAGTCGTTCGTTCAAAATCAATAGAATAAACAATAGCACTATCGATTTTACAATTCCGAGCATTATTTTATTTGAATTTTCTTTCAATTTTTCAACGTTCTCTCGAGATATGACTTGTCAAATTTCGCGTTAAGTTTTCCTCGATACTGATGACTGATCGATAAGGGACGCTCCTTTTATACTCTTCTTTTCGTCGAAGGTCAACGAAAATTTCATATTTATAGGTTATTAGTGGCCGGGCAATGTCAAGCGTAAAAATAAAAAGTCTCCCGATTGAGTGAAATGTGATTCTTCGTCGGACTTTCCTCAATTCCGTTCCAAGCTCCATCTGTCGCGTTTCAGCGGAGGTCCCGTTTCGAAAAGTATCCGCTCTCGTGGAGCGGCGCTGCGGCACGAACCGGAACAATTACAAAAACGAGAGTTGTTGACTGACGCTACGAAAAATGGCTTCGGCGTTGGAATCGATGGTCGTTGACGAAAAACAATTACCAGAAAAGCCGGTCGACAGAGAAAAGGTAACGTGGATTGATAGTAACTTCATTTCGAAAATAAAAACGCCACGTTTTTTCATCGGTTTTCGCTCCATCACGATGCCGCTTTGGCTTAACCTCAAAATCGTTACTGATCGCGTTTTTGTACTGATTTCACAAAAGACTTGCCCTCTTCTGCTTCGTGTCTTCTGCAATACTGGACGACATCATAATATCATGGATTACAGCAGAGGAAACGTTCCCTCCAACGAGTTACAAATTTACACGTGGTGAGTCAATGTTCCGGAACTATCGATACCTTCGGCGTTTTCTCTGTGTTACCTTTTGATAGAGCCCACCTGAATGGTCGATGGAAAAAATAAGGACGTTTTGGGAATCACTATCTCAAAAGTACTTGCCTAATTTTTTTCAAGGTTATGTTATTCAAAAGTATAAATATTCAAGTATATCGACGATATTTTTTTATAAATGTATAATTAGGAACGCTTTCATTGCGGGTGACGTCCTACAAGTTCTTTACTAATCGGGTCTACAATTCCTATGATTAAGTGCAGTCCATTTATCGGACATAAAAAGTTTTTAAGTATTCAAGTACCAACTACAATTGGTAAAAATCGTACCGCCGAGTTCTCTCCCAAACAGCAGTTTAAACAAA
Organism: Ophioninae sp. B BG-2022a; assembly: GCA_030522765.1. Taxonomy (NCBI): domain Eukaryota; kingdom Metazoa; phylum Arthropoda; class Insecta; order Hymenoptera; family Ichneumonidae; species Ophioninae sp. B BG-2022a. The sequence continues at coordinate 43,672 of JAPYZJ010000709.1, forward strand.
AAAGGATATTTATTGTCCACTATTCAGTGGAGTGCAATGAACGTATGTTATTTTTTACAAAATTCAATAATTTCTTCAAAGTGATAGATTTTCTCATCAGTATTTTACAAGATGCGGCGTCTTCAGTATCGAGTATTTCCAATACAGTATACGGAAAGACACGATTGGAAGACGTGTCTCTCCGTACATTTTTCAATATATAGTATAAATTTCCAATAATTACAGGATGGATGCGACGCTAAGAGAAATCACAGGATTGGTGAAGGAAGTAAATCCGGATGCTCGCAACAAGGGAACGTACTTTGACTTTTCTCTGGTAACGCCAGAGTTGAGAAACGCCGGTTACAGAATGCGCGAGATCGGCGTCACCTGTTCCGGACAGAAAGGAGCGGACGACAACAAAACGCTGGCGCAAGCAAGGTAATGTGTCGAATACTTTTGGTATTCTTGAATTTCTTGGTTTCACAATGATTAGATACGTGTCGTTAGTGTTCGTAGTATTCGTTGAACTTTCTAGCTTTTCTCATGGCCTCTGTCGATATCAATTGTAGATTCACGATAGGTGACTACTTGGACATTTCGATAACACCGCCGAATCGAATGATGCAACCAGCGATACGACGAGGCGGGCTAAGACAATATTGATTAATGAGGATCGTGAGGTAATTCTTTTTCAACGTGTTTGTAATTATGGGTATGATTGAAAGATACATAAATAAACGAAGCGTAATTGTAATCGTGGGTATGATTGAAAGATCAATAAATTAAAAGAAAAAATACGCGTTGCTCTCTGTCGCACAGTGTACAACTCTTATTTCTTCTTTTGTTCGAAATGTGAATTGTGATAGAGAACTGGGCTGTAGGATATTTACCGACAGAAGATTAGGTTCACATTCTTGAGGACATGTAGGAAAGATGTCTAACGTAACGTGTGAGTGCACGAGAGATTTGTAAATCGCAATTTCTCAAAGGTTAAACATTTTTATTGTGAAATTAAAACATCGATCTATAGATCTGTGAATACTAAAGAGTCTGATGCGAAATTTTTCATTGAAAACTTGATCGCTCATAAGAAAACGGATTTCGAATATTCGTGAGGTTACGTCGATGTCCTACGTGTCCTTAAGTCGGTACATAAACTTATTCGATCGGCAATTTGTATTTGTCAACTTACCAATCGAGCATCCGCCATTCCCAACGTTGAAACTCATCACTGTCGAAAATACACCGACGATACTGAGCACATTTAAACAAAAATGAAACAAATAATAAACGATAATGAATGAATTAATGAGTTTTCATTAATTTTCCTCTTATCGATTGTTGGTTTTGGCGGAGTTTCACGTACAAAGTGACACAGTAGTAGGTAAAATAGAAATTGATCTCTGTCAAGCCGATCACGAGCTACTTTTACATCATAGCCCGCATCTGCCATATCCCATCTAGAAAAGACAGAAAACTGCATGAAAAACAAGTAATTTCAATTTTCACTTTACAACAGGAGAGTAATTTCAAACTTGTGGCTTGTTTTGTGACGAGATAACATTCACTGATAATAGTTCCGAGGAATATCACTTTCCACTTGAAATTTAAATGCAGAGTTATACAGTCCGATGGGACTGGAGAGTAAATCCCAATTTACCCAAATTCCTCTTCGCTTTTCTCATTATTGGTTTTCCTCGAAATATCGACCGTTTACGGCAAAGTCCCGTAACTGCAACATTTCCTCTCACAATGATGAGGAGGTGCAATTGATTTCCTCACTTCCAACAGATATCCTTGAAGGTTTTCATGTATTATCTAGTCCTATCGAAAATTCTCGTGAATACATTTTTCTTTCTCCAAAATTTGAGGTTAAACATTTAACCTCGTTAAAATACTCGTCGATTCGAATAATAAATTCGTTATTACTGTAAAATTCTCCGGTGATCAGTGAGTAAGCGAAAGTTGGATGGAAGTCAAGAAATGGGACTTTTTCGTATTCCCTGATGGTATAAAAACGTCATTTCGAGTATTCGATCATAATAATAACAACCAACGTACCAACCGGCCACCGCTCCGTGTACTGACCCCGGGTAACTGCTCAGCCGGAAGTATCATTTTATAAACAAAATTTCAACCCCCCATCATCCAGTGTCGATCGTATGCGGGTTGCTTTATCAAAAATACGAAAAAAAAAAGAATCCGGCGAATATCGAGTACACAGGACCGCCACAGATAGGCGTGCGCTGAATTGGCAACTTTAATTTTACGAAAGTCAGCTCATTCGTATTTAAAGTGTGCTGTGTAGCGAGTGCCAGTATCGTCGAATAATCTTGAAAGCGGTTCCTACGGCGTTAGGCTATAACGAGTACATTGGGAGATGGGAAGGTAATCGCAATCACCCGGGGCTGTTTTAAAGACACTTCTACTTTAATTATACCAAAGCGTTTGGCGCCAACCCCAACTCGGTCTACGCCCCCCCCCCCCCCACCCAAGCTGCCTTTCTCCTTAAGAATTGCGATGTCACGATATTATGATATTACGAAGCATCCCGGGGTGGAAAGACCCATACGGTACGCCTCCGAGATTTTCAGAGTTTCGGAAAGTTTCAACGACCCCTAATATCCTGGTGTTCTCCATTCGCTTGAAAAAAAAGAATCTGATACCCACACACGATGTTTTTTTTTCTCCAAAAACCGAATCAAAAGAATTGTACTTTTAGAGGGAGTTATGTAGTCCGTGAAGATATTGAAGGTTAGGATTTTGAACTTAGAATGGTAGGATCAACATTCATTTTTCTTTCCTTCATTGTTTCGATGCTAAGCTGACTTTTTTTTGGCTTTATTCAAGTTTTTGAACCCGTCAATTTGGAATTGTTTATTTAGCTATGAATTTCACATGTTAGAGTACGGATCTGGATGTTCATTATAAGAGAAGTAACAAAAACGTGTTTTGATAATGTTTAGTGACGCGTTTAAAATTGCGTATTTCCAAATGCCAAGAATATTCGCCCAAAGTACTCCACAGTAAATAAAGTTATCGATGTAATCGTAAATTGCACTCAAATATTGTTTGACAATGCACGAGTTACAATTGTCAAACAATACAATTGTCAACTCGCATTATAAAATCAAATAGAAAAAACTATTCTATCTAAAACTATCAAATAGAAAAAAACAAATAAAAAAACTATATAGAAATAGAAAAAAATCCGCACCCAAAACCATAATTGATGACAGTAAAAACACATTATTTAACCCGATCATTAAAACACATTATTAATTAACCCGATAAAAAACACATTAACTCAAACAAAATGCACGTTTTTCGTTACTCTTTCACGAAACAGTAACAATTTTTGAAATTTTTACCCCAAGCACTACTACGCCAGTTTTTTTTTTTCGATTAACTACGATTTATTTAGTTATACCCCAGCGCATGCGCTGACTGATTGTTTTTGAGAAAAACGAGAAAATCGTAGTTTCGCCGGAGCGATAAAGATTCATTGGGAAGAGGTGAAGAAAATATTCTTTCGCATCTAGCTGCAGTGCCCGTGGATGAAGTATCGAGGGTGAATACATTAACGGATGGCGAAATTAGAGGGTTGATGTGGGGAGGGCTGGGAGAGGGGGTAAGGTTATGCAACCCGGACGCAGCGAGGCTCGAAAAAATTCAGCTCGGTAATCAGTAATCAAATTTATTAGTTTCTATTGTCTTGAGAGCACTGGATGCTTCTGGCTGCCTCTGGAAATTCTTTTCCGATTTTATGGCGTGGAAAGACGATATAATAAGGAGATCGGGGGCTAGAGCGAGAACACGTCAGGAAGAGAAGGGCGGAAAAGGGATGGGAGAGGGGGTGAGAGAGAAACTCTAAGAGCACCCTTCCAAGACAGCCGAGAGGAAATGCGAGTAACGAGGGAATAAGAATGGCTATACGTACAGAGGGAGGAAATTTCCTCGGTGCGCGTTTTGGGACGCCCTCCCATCGCACCAAGGGTGATACAGCGAGAGAGCGAGAGAGAAAAATGCCCAGCAAAGATTTACTGGACTCACTAGTGGCCGCTAACTTTTCAGGGGGAAAAGAAGTGCCAGGTTTTTGCCTGGCTCGCGTTTCGTGAACAACATTAAACCGATATAATATGCCCCGGAACAAGGACTTCAAGATATACCGCACCATTCCTTGGCTACGATTATTCGACAACACCATTTCATCAAACTTCTCGCCTTTGACAGGTCCCTCTATAGGGCTGGAATTTTTAACGGGGTGCCGCTTATTTTACGCTTTTTTTCATCCACTTTTGCCCGCAATTAAAACCGAATTGACTCCCAGTTTTAGAATGAATATTCCGGTGAGACTGATATCTCGTTTTTCGCAGTACTGGAAAACGATGGAAGCCTCAGTAATTTTAATATTTATGCAGATAATTTTGCATTTTTTTAAGCGCTTTTTGTCAAACTAGAAATCTTCTTGTGAAAACCGAAATATTTGAAATAACAGAGTTTTGGGAAAATAGGACGAATCATCAGTTAAAATTCTTGAGGATTAAAGATAATCCTGATCGTGAGGAAAACAGGACTTATCGGGTTGGTTACTCATCGAGAAATTGGAAACCTGATTGTAGTCGTACTCAACTATTTTAGGAAAATGAAACTTTTAACAGAAGAAAATCAAAGAAAAAAAATACAAACGAAATTGACAATTTTTTTCCAGAGGGTAAAATAAAGCGTTATTTTCAGCATAAATGAGTCTAATCCACTGTATGATGTTATGTATACTGTTACAATACAATTCCAATACCGTCCATCGATATAAAATTATTTTGAATTAAATATGACTTTTTCGCGACCATAAATTCGTTCAAAATTTTCATAAACTAATTACAGTAATTTCGTAAACTCTCCAGATTGACTTGATTTCCTTTATGAATACTATTTTCAACTATTGTCGACTGAAAAATTTGACGAACGTTTGCCACATGTTAAAATTGATTTAACATGTTTTTAACACATTTTTCTTTGTTTATTCAAACTTATAAATAAACATGATAAATATATTTTACAAAAATGGAGAACAGTAAAAAAGTTGGATTATTGCAGCAATAATTTTACGTACGTTCGACATCAGCTCGACCACTCGCGTTCGCATCGATCTTGGGCTATAGGTGACAAGAAATCTGTTGACTCAGGAATACAAGGGGAGAGCTTGCAATAAAAATAAATATCGACGCGCACGTTCAACGTGTGTGAGTTTCGCTACGTAGTGAACCTCCAGGAGGGGATAGAAAAGTCGTATGCGAAGACAAAAAAAAATAAGTGTAGAGACAAGGCGCCAAGAAAAAAAGAACGATCGTGAGTGTGTGCCTGCGTCTGTGAGAGGGTAAACGGGCAGGAAGGGGTGAACTGCTAGGGCGTACAGCGTCGTATCGAAGCCTCGTACTATATCTCCGCCACCCATAACGATATATATAAAAGTGACATATTTTCGAATAAGGAATATATATTTTTGTGTTCCTCCGTATATATCCGTGCATCCGAACGTACGATAAACTCGCGGAAATGCGACGTTTCGTCCTTCTATTTGTCAATTCCGAATAACCCGGTGTACCAACTTTTTATTTTTTCCCAACCTGTGGGAGAAAACGGTCATTTTATTTATGAAAAAAACCAATTCCGAAAATCCTTGTTATTTTTCATTTGGCTCGAAGTCGTGGAATTGCTGGATGGATGTGACAAAAATGTCGAAATATTTTTTTGAAAATTTGAGGAATTATGGTTCTTGATGGAACAATAATACGTGAATTATTTTATAATTTTTCACTCAGTAATTTGGTGGTTATAAGTGGATGAGTTTGAAGGAGTAATTTATGGAAAAAAGCTCGTTCTTCGGCAGAACTTTGAACGTGCAAAACGAATGGGGTCATCGCGAGTTCTAAAATTATTGTGTCATCAAAATTTGGGATCAAGCGATTGAGCCAAGTTTCAATTTAATCAAGCGTGTTGTCCCAATTAGCGAACAATTTGTAAAATAGTGAAAGATTTATTTTAACGACCAATCAATCAGTGGTCGTTCTCAGCCTCGATATATATATATATATATATATATATATACCAGCTGTACCTTGCAACGTTTCGCTGTGGTTGCATGGGTGAGAAATGAACAACAAAAGACAGCATACGTTTCATTTAAGTTTAATTTTTCAATACTTGTGGGTGAACAATATTTTTCCTTTGGGTTTGTTTGGGTTTTTTTTTGTTGTATGATGACCCAAACAAACCCAAACAAAGAATTAAAAAATTAAAAAATAAAATATTTAAACAATATCGTTTTACGTTGTAAACTATAACCTATATTTTAAGTTAGGCATCTAGAAGTAGAGCGGTGAAAAACGCATTCAAATCCATGCAGTAGTTTTTGAGTGATGCGCGTACAAACATACAGACAGACAGACAGACAGACAAAGATTCTAAAAACTGTTGATTTGGCTTCTGTTGCTCTAATAAAGACCCCCCATATCATTTTTTTTAAAATATCTTCAATGTACAGACATCGGTCTGTTACAATTTTATTATAAGTAAAGATGTTGAGTTTTTGGGTAATTATTGATAACAATAAGATGATTTGACCGTATTAAGTTTAAAAATAGATCAATATTTTTGCTGGTCTGATGAAACAAATGTGCTGTAATTGACAAAACCTCAGTCAAGCCCATGCCAATATCGTCGAAATTGATTTCGATTATTACGAAAAGTAAGAAATCAAGATTCCTGATTTTTTGTCTATTGTTAAATTAGCTATTCGTAATTTGAAACATATACGACACGATCTAAACTTGTAAATCGACGATTTTTTCACTTTGGAGTAACTTTTCGTCGGCAAGCACAATTTAGCGACGCTTTAACGCGATCGTTTTTTTCGTTTCAAGTAGTAACAGATAGAAAGGGAGAAGACTGTACGCCGAGAGAAAGCAGTTGCAAGATTAATCGAATCGGTGGTTGCCGGTGTTGACGAATGAAATATTTAACCGAATTAACGAGGGCTTTAACAAACTAACGAAGTATGCAGTAGTTGATTCAATCGTCGTTTCATCGGATCAATAAAGCTCCATTGAATCGACTAAATATTTAGTCCGGCAAGAGCTTGCAGTCCCCCTGGATTCGATCGATTCTGCAACATTCCCTCTCTGTCCTCTCGTCAATGAATTCGTTTGATAATTCCCCAGAATTTCGTGCACCCAAGAGACATATACCAGTTTCTCTTTTCCTGGATGATTTCCATTGGGGTATGTCCAAAGTGCATTGGGACATAAAAATAATGAGTGATCAAAAAAACAACAATGAGTAAAACTCTTTCTCACCAGGGCACCAGAAATCCCTAGGAAAAGCTAAAGAAAGTTTTGGTCTTCCCTAGGGATTTCTGGAGGAAAACGAGGGTATCTCGAGTGCCAAAAATCTGTAGACAGCTTGCGTCATCATTGGTCATTCGAGGACCACAAAACGAGCGGAATAGATCACCCTTCACCAAGTATAAAAAAAAAGACAATATGCCTAGGTCGACCCTGCGTTTGTCCTATGTAACGTCAAAATTCTGCCTCTCAAGATGTGGCAGTCGCTATTACAGCTGGGGTCTGTTATATAAATTTTTTTTTGCCTCGTTCCACGATCGTTTTCGCACACCCAGCCTCGTCTCCTCATTCGCTTGGTTACGATCGGTAAAGCATCATCGACACTGTTGCGGAATACCAAAACGATATACAATCGAACGGTACACGTAATGGCACTTTTTTTTACATATGTGCAAAAGTAAAAATATGCGCACGCGCATACACCTGTGCGAGTGTATATACAAACGTATATACATTCGAATATATACACACGTACATATCGCGTAACGTCGTAAAGTAACGTGGGAAAGTGTCGCAGTAAAATCGACAAAGTTTTTCCTAAGGTTTTTTTTTTCACGAAGGGAAAGGCAGAGAGAGAGAGAGCAGATGAAATACGTACTAGCCGACTATATCCCTTTTTTTCTTTTGCTTTGGCGACGACTTTTCGCGCTCGCGATCTTAACAGCTTCGTGTGTTGATACATATATATATGTGTGTTTGGGTGTGTTTGGGTTGTGTGTGTTGAAGCTGTGCAGAACGAAAAGATAAAGAGTGTGGAACTCTATGCGGTTCGTTCTCTCGGAGATCGTGGGAGAGAAGAAATGGTACGTACAGGGGTATATATCGTGTGGGGATGAAGTATGGGATATGCCTCTTGGTCTCTATCTCTCACTCTTTCTCTTTCTCGTTCTCTCTCTCTCTCTCCGAGTGCCCCGGAAACACTCCCTTACCGACTACATCCGGGGATCCATTACCGAGTTCCGCTGTCCAACCATCCATAGCACCGAACCAAAGATTTGTGTGTGTATCTCACTTTCTGCTACTTTTCTTTTAACCCCATGAGATGGAAAAAAAGGTATTTTACTGAACTCGAATACTTCCCGCTGAAATACACAGATCTGTACGGGGAGTTCGAAATGGGAATGAAGAATTTACGGAATGAGTACGTTGATGGTTCTTAAGAGTATTTGCAATTGACGTACTGATTCTGGGAGTTTCTTGACTTTGGCAAGTATTAGGAACTCTGGTAGTGGTGGAGGGCAACGATACCTGGATGGGTGATGGTTCCGTCCACCAAGGTACGGTCTTTCCCAAAGGGAAAATTTTCTCTACTACGACTGAGGAATGAGCGTAGATTTTTATTTGAAATAAATAGTAAATTTTACTCTACTTCACGGTTGAACGGAAATAAAAAACATTTCGATTATTATCCATCGTTGGATCAAGGGTTTGTAATAGGATGGAATTTTTCCGTTTGTTTGGGTTAACAAACGACAAATGATCCGAAATGAATATTCCCGATTTGGTATATTTAATTTTTTTTATATTTCTTGGCCACTGAAAAATAGTCGAAGCAAATGAACTCACAGTCAATTCGCAACGAAGAAAATAAAATTTACAAAAATCTAAGCCTGAATTAAACCTGAGCTTAAGCTAAACGCCAAGCCTAAATATCCTCAAAAAAGAAACCTATCGAAACTGCTTTCAGGTTAATTCGGATAGCGGTATGAAAATAAAGATAAACAAGTCCCTCCCCCTTCCCAAAAAATTGCGAATAAAATGTTCATAAAAATTAAATATGCTGATAGATTCAAGGATGTCCGATGTATATTTAATTGCCAGGATTCTCAGGATTTCCGATTCCCTTTTTGCCTTGTATTACGGGGAAAAAGAACGGGAAGAATATCATAGGGGCTTTTTTTTCGTAAGATGGTCCGGAAAAGACGTGATTGTATTTCTAAGCGTGACGCTTTTGAAAACTCGGTGGAATATAAGAGGCGTAGAGTTGGATTCGTGAGGGCGGCACAGCTTGAGGAACCCTTGATTTTTCTTGCTCTCATTTAATGCGACCGACAAATGAGCAACTGAGGACGAAAGGGGGAAGTCAGAGAGAAAAAGAGGCGCAGGGGGGAGGGGGATGGATCTCACGTTTCATTTCAAGAATAACGAAAGAAGAGGTGAAGAATCTTGGAACGTCAGTTGTCTCGCTCATCACTCGAAGCCACACCACTAAAAATTTTCAACCACTTCGTACCCTCCGATTCATTTTTCCACCCTCTTTCTCTCTCTCTCTCTCTCTTTCTCTGCACAGTCGTAATTCGATTTCACGCCCAAGAAAGTGTATTCCTTTCGTTCGGTCGCGACACCGACAGCTGGTGAATATGAAGATATTTTTCCATTTCTCTCTCTCTCTCTCTCTCTCTCTCTCTCTCTCTTCATCCCGAGGACTTCTTCTTTACTCCACTTTTAATATCGTTCAACCCTCGGAACGAAAGTTTTACTCGCTGCAGAATTATTTTAAAAAAAAATATGAAATTTTTCCAAAACATGTCTTAGTCATTTTGAAAATTAAATCTGTATTCAAAAATGCGAATTTTAAACAGTACGATGAATGAGGGTAAGGGAGGAAGCAATTTTTCGCACTTTCGACCTTTTCGGAATTAGTCCTGCCCCGCGGTACTTTGCTCGTTGAGACTTAGGCAAATCCATTGACGCCCCTTTGTTTATCGAGTGGCGAGCCGCACCCTTGCATATTTTCATCCACGATTATATAAAAGGATAGCGTTGTAAAGCAGCCAGAGAAGGAATATTTCATCGTTATGCAGTGTTGCAATGTTTACGAGACAAATTAATTTACTAGCAAATTGTCGATAGTGGAAAAGTATCATGGAAAAAACTCGATCGATAACAGACATCGTGAATCCTTTAGTGACTTCAACGTCTTAAAAGTGACAAAAAAAAACAAACACACAATTTCATAATTGTTTGTGGAAATTTTTCGTGGAAGAGAAGATTTATTGGTATCGAATAAAATTTTGTTAATTTTTTGGCGTATTTGATATATTTCGGTTAGACTTCGATATATTTCAACGTAACCTTTGATTATAGTTCGATTCATTTTGGCCTATATTTCGTTATGTATATAAAAATATCTATCAATAACATTTTATTTGATAAAAAAATAAAACAATTAAAATACATATTCAAATAAAATAAATAATCAAACAAATAAAATACATGCTCAGTTTGAGTAAATTTTGAAGAACATTGAAGAACATTTACGAGCGATGGGATTATTATTTTAACGTGCTTGTTTAAATAACAATACAATTCGCTAGTCCTTGGAACCAGAGTGATCTCAAATTGAACAAAAAATAAAAAATAACAGAACGTTTTTTTTTGTAAAATCGATAAAAGCGTCGATACTCCTTTTGAAATTTGGGAATAATCAAAACGCCAAAATTCGTGTAAAAAAGTTCGTGAAAAAAAAACATTTTTAACAATACCACAGTTGACACAGCCTGGGTAGTTTTCTCTTTGTCTTATCGAGACAATACACTCTTACCGATAACCGATATCTGGCAAGATTGTCCATCGGTTTTTCGCGAGTCTTGAGTAATTGATTTCGGTAGTTCGGCTTGGTGCTCGGTTGACTTAGTCCTGTCGACTTCGTTCACGGAACGTCAAAATTGGAAGGCGACTGATCGTCGAAAGTGGGGGCGAATGAATTGCGCGAGGATAGGGCGGGCTAGTGAAATCCTGAGTTATTAATTACCGTCATTCAGTTTCAAAGAAACGAGACAACGGTTATTGTCGACGGTGGTTCATTTTCGAATCCTTCGTTAATTAAGTAGAGTATACATCGTCAACCTTTCAGCAGCCCAAGACGATGGTCGTTTCGAGGATTTCGATCATGCTAACAGCTTCTGAAAAGAGAAACTGTTGATACGATGAGGAAAAAAAATCATTGGACGCGATACATCGCGATATGACTTTCATTGCTTCGTGGGGTACCCTGGCAATTAAGTATTCAAAAATCACGTTGATCGGCAGGTGCTCAAAGTTAGTTCTGCCCAATGTGGAATTTTGGAAGCATTTTTGCGACGGAGTCTTTGGGGTCAAGGGCGATGAAAAGACCATTAAGGACAGCAATCCCTTTAGGAGTCCGAAAAGTAGGTATTTTTTCGAGAATTTTTTTAAAGAGGATAAAATTATCTAATCATTTTCAAATTTTAACATAATGTTATTGAAGTATTCAAGGTGAGAAACAATTTTTGTTGTTGCGATCATATACAAAATGGCGGCGTTATTAAGGGTCTTCGGACGCCTCTTTTCCTCGACATCGAAAAGTACTGCAGTTGTCACTCTTTTGCTGTTGATCTGAAAAAGATTTAACAAGTGTTATTCGTTTACTGACATATTAAGGGGAAGGATGTAGCTGAAAAATGATGACAAAGTGCAAAATTGAACATTTGGGAGCCCTTTTATTCTAAAGGTCGAATTTTTTACCTTTTTTTCGACATACTTGACCCCTGAAAAGGTATTTATTTCCACGGTACCTTTCAAAATTCAGGTATATCCTTCCGATAATATTACTGAGTGTGATCTCCCAAAATTTCATCGAAATCTGTCGATAACTTTTGGAGCTACAACACGAGCAGTTTTTGAAAATGTAGTTTCGAGATAATCGCGTTTAAAGTTTCGGTCTATCGCTCTGTCGCACTGTCGTTCCGCTCTACACTATATGCGATAACTCCGCAAATATTCATTATTTCGGGTTTTCCTTTGGTCAGAATATTCTCCGAGTATTATACTTTCGAAATATGTAAAAAAATCGATTTTTTGAAAATTCTAAAGGGATCGCTGGCTTTAAGCGAACAGGTAGAGGGGAGCAAAAAGTCGAAGAATAGAAGCCCAGGAAAGACCCAGAAAGGCCAAGGAAAAAGTTGAAGGCTAGAAGATCAGAAAAAGACCAAGGCAGGTCAGACCCAGTTCCCAGGAAGGAAAGACCCAAAAAAGCCCAGGAAAAAATCAAAGGATAGAGACCCAGGAAAAGCAATGATTATTGGGTGCAGAAAAGTTCGTTAAACATGGAGTGCGTTACTTTCCAACCTGCAACATAGCAAATGAGGGTAGGGGGTTAAAAAGTGGATAGTCGTCATTCCACTCGCTCCTTCGAACGAGATGAGAGTGCAAGCTTTTCTGGCATCGGTATCCCGAGTTCGCCGCTTTCCCAGGAGTGTATAATTAATTTCCCGTGTCACTCTTTCAACCCCCTCTCTCTCTCTTTTCCTCTCCCTCTTTGATGGGCCCTGGCACCTCCTCCCTGTCTTGATCCTTCGACCAAATCCTCAATCGGTCTCTTTTTACCTTCTCCCCTTTCTCCGTCTCGTTTCCGTCCCTCTTTACCACGAAGCTTCCCTCTCACTCTCCCTTCATTCCGACTCTGTCGCGAATCCTTTCAGTTGGAACCCTAGCGACAATATTGCTGGCCATTTCGTTCGACAGTGGCTGGGCGCCTCCTCGATCGTTTCGTGATCTCCTCCTCCTCGTCTTCTCTCTCGTTTCCTACCATTGGGACCTCACGAGCAAACCCTTTCCCTCGTCTAGAAAGGGGTGACTTTGCGAACAAGCAACCAATCCCCATTCCCCCCTCCAACCCTTCCTCACGCACACCCTTCAAACCCTGTTTCATTCGCATCTCTAAAGTCGCATACCGAACCGTCAATATCAGGTACTGTAATTAAACAAAAGAGATCAACATTTCCGACGCCCGCATATCGTAGCCTTTGAGGCGTTACACCGATCCAAACCGAATTCAATCACGACCCATCGGGCAATCCGCTCAGCGCTTAACCCATTAAAGACCAGCGTTGCCACGTGGCAACGTGAGCAGTCAATTTCATTTACGGATCATACATCAAAAACTACAAACCTAGCGTTGCCATATGGCAACAATCTTAAACTCAAAATTGAGAGATTTCGAATTTTTTTTTTGTCATCATCGCATTAACTGGTCATCATTCAACCCAAATATAAAGATAAAAACACAAAATTTGAATTTCAAAAACTCAGTTCCTAATGGGTTAATAGATAAAAATGAGGAATTCGCGCCGGTTTTGAGAAACACGATTTCACACTTAATTGATTGATTGTTTATTCAACTTATTAATTATTTATTCGAAGCTTAGCCTAATCAATAGCTCGATCCTTAATCTTGATGATATAATATTTCAAAACTTTACAGCGATGTTCCTGTAATCGACCATGATAAATTCATATATTTACGACTACTAAAATATGTAATAAAAATTTTTAAACAATTGATGCACTATTATTGTATCAGGTTCCATTCCTTAAATTCTGAAGACTTTTGTCTTTTTAATATTCATCCAATTTAACACCTTCGATTTCTTGCTGCTTAAAATATTTCCAGCTCTGCAATTGTTATTCACGAAAGTAAAAGTGACGTTTAGGTTTATGTACCATTAAACGCATTGAAAAATTCTTATTGAAATGTAAGTTGTTGAATTAATTTTTTATCTTTAAATTTATATTATTAAACATATATTTATATTATTATTATATGAATTACAATAAATTATATATAAATTATAAAATTATAAATTAAATTTATATTATTAAATATAAATTAAAATCTATATTATATTCAAATTTATTTATATTTAAGTTATTAAGTTACATAATTGTTGATTAAAAATACATTATAATAATGTTGATATTAATTCAAACCTGCACTTCGTCCCAGAGACATCTTGGTGTCTCACAAACTCTCGCCGTTTTCAAATTGCTATTCAAAAACGAAAACCGAAAAATTCTTACGAAGCCTTCAAAGATTTTTCGATTGATGGGGAAACTCACGAGTTTGGGCGCAATTAATTAGAGCGGTTATGGAACGGTGATGGTATATAACTTTTCGAGCTTTCTATATCGTTCTCGGCGCACGCTGTAAGACACATACGTATAAGCCACTGAGCGGTTAATTGGATAAATGTCCGATAAATGGGAGCACGACGGACCGCACCCCATTCTCTCCACTTCTCATATACTTTCTCCCTTGATTCTCGTAAAGCCCAAAACCCTCTTTACCTGCGAACCTCCCGGGGACCTTTCGTCGCCCCCCCCCCCCCGAGCCCCTCTCCCTCATTTAACTCATTTCCGTGACTCTGTTTTCATACGTACGAGGCGAAACGTCACAGGTGGGGCGGGGAGTCGCAATAGAGATTATTTTATTGAAACTTCGATTGCCCGCTATAATCGAGTACAAGGACACATGCAACAAGAAAAACAAATCCCTTATAACGTTTCGACCGTGCCTTTTATACCCGCGTACGAAGTGAATTTGACCCCTTATAAAGTTTTATTTTATTATTATTTATTTTTATCTTATTGTTATTTCATTATTATTTATTTTAATTTAATTTTTATTTGATTTTTATTTTAATTTATTTTTAATTTATTTTTATCTTATATTTATCTTATCGAGTTTTTATCTCGCTGTATATTTTTTCCATTTCCACTATCATTGCGAGAACTCAATTTAAACGAATTTTTATTGCATATCAGCGATGTAGGTTTGATACAATTTTAAACTATTATTTTTGTGATTCCAAAAATTCCCCGTTTATTTATAATTGTACATATGCACCTAAATAGGAGTACAAAATAAAAAATCGGAACAATATGAGTTTCAATATAATTTTAATATGATTTGAATTAACATTTAAAATCAAAATATCCAGAAAGATAAAAATAAAAAAATCCACATAATCAGAAAGGTAAAAATAAAAAATTGGCATAATTAGAAATCTAAAAATTAAAAATCCAAATAATCGGGAAACAAAAATCCAAAATCGGAATAAACTAAAATTCAACAACCCTCAAAAAGATTAACTTAAGCAAAAATAAAGAGAATTTCATTTTTGTTCCACTGGTGAGTGGTTACGAAACAAATATTAAATTTCGTCCGATCGAAAAGGCGAAATCTACTTTGGGAAGGAGTTTACAGTGATATTATCCATAATTTCTCGATCCCGACTTCGGCGATGTTTAGCCTGTAAGCAATTACGTTGAATCAACCTTTTAGCACTAGACTTGGAGAGCACATAGCACAGTGCTCAGTGGTAGTGAAAGTCAAGTGGTTCCTCCTAGCAGTCGGGCTTTCAGACATAGATTAGGATCCTTAATGCTCGCATGTTAGCGACACTCGAGGCCCTCACGGAGAAGTATAGTAACGTTCCCGTCTATCCTGTCGTAGGGTCGCGGAAAAGGCACTTTGCCTACAGGCAAATAAGGCGTCTACATTCTAATTGCCCGTCATAAATCAGCGACAACACCTGCATCGCTGGCTCTCCGTCTATCGGGTCGTCTCTTTGCTCCCTCGTCCTTGTTGTATCATATGCATATGTGCATTTGTCTACACGTATCCTTCATTCACATGAGGTACCGTGGTAAAAAAAACAACGATTCGTGAACCAAGTCCTTATCAAATTATTGTTAAAAATTGTTTTTTTTTTCATTTTTATATTCTACAGCTTACCCTGAATATACATGTTATTTGTTTACAAAATATCAAATTTTTCTTGTCGATTTTTCGAAATCTTTCCTCAATTCTTTGAATTATTTTTTTCAAATTTTATTTTATTCGGAATTTGCGAAAAAATTGGTCTTTTCATTACGATGATGAGCGTTTAATTTTGTGAAACTTTGATCAATCTATTTGAAAAACCGGTTCTATGGATGAATTGAAAAATTTACAGGGAAATGGGGAGTACATTAAGTTGAAATAAAATCTGAGAATATTGATATTCCCTTCTATATTCGTGTAGGAGTGATAGATTTACTGAAAAATCGAAATAAGTAAATTTTTTGTCCTTTTTTCAAATCAATATCGGGGGTGAAGGCTTTTATCAGAAATTAATGAAAAAGCTTTGTAATATAATAATATTATCAGCAGCTCTCATGGAATCTTTCGATCTTTCATAAAATATCCGGATTAGCTTTTGAAATTTGGCTGAGTATCGCTTAATTATGGAATATTGATGTGGAATCGTTTACGTCGACGTTTGTTCAATTATTGATGGGATTCTCCAGTAATTAAGTGGAATTTGGGAGGAATTAGTGTAGAGCATGGTCAGGTAGAGAAAAAAGGTGGGACATTGGTATTTAAATCGTTTCGTGTCCTCTTATTTACCGGCAGACCGTAACTCATTGTTGTCATCCTATACTTTGTTCGTTTTCCCCTCTTGAATCGTGAAAGCCTCAGGGGTCCTCGAGGTGATTTAATTCGGTCAAAAAGTCGTAAATTGAATGAGCTTCGATGTCAACCATATTTTTATTTTCGCCTCGGTTGTACAGATAATGGCGGAAATTCGCATTTTGCATCGTAAATGTTTTCTCTCATCATAACAAAACAGAAATCCCTCAGTATTGCGGAGAATGAGACGGCAGTCTTAATTAGCTTTGAATATGGAACACGTTAAAAAAGTGCCAATATTTGCCTCGCGAGAAAAAACGACTAATTCAATTTACTCAAAGTCTTAGGAAGGAAAATAAAAAATACGTAATTGCTTCGATCTCCTCCAATAAAGGGGAGAACTCGTAGGAAGATAATAACTGCAAGGAAATTCTAAAAGCAATTCTACGACTTGATCTAGTCATGTAAATCCCCGATTTCCCCAAACGAAAAAATCAAGAAACTTTGAAACCACTATTCTCCCAAACGGATAAACCGATTGTGATGAAATTTATTGTGTGCATTCAGCACACAAAACCCCAGGGTATCCTTATCCGAATTTTCTCAAATTTTGATAAAAAAAAATCTTTCTCCGAAAATTCGCGATATAGAAGTCATCTCGAGGGTTGAGGGCCATCCGTCAGTAATGACACGCAGCTAAAAACTGCAAAACATTCAGTATCGACCTAACAACCGCGTCTTTTTTTTGCGCATGCCCTTCGACCGATAAAATCGCAATCACTCGACGATTGAAGACTTCGTGTACTTGGAGTACGTTTTTTAGTGAAAATTCTAGACCTATTTCACAGGTCATGAATTGGCGTCTGGTTCGCACATCTTGCTCTCTATTCCCCGCGTTTCAGGCGACTCTGGACTACGGCCCAAGAGCGCTAAACATCTCGAAGGACCACTAAGGCTTCTCGCAGTTTTCGTATATACGTATATATCAAAGCGAATGATCGTATACAAACGGTTTTACGAACGAGTCACCGTCACTCTCTTATTGCAAAGTGAAATACAGTGGCGCACTCGAGGGACGAAGTGTGCACGTTCGCGAAGAAAACTGCGGCAAAGATAAAGAGACTGAGATGGGAAATGAGAGAGAACGAGAGAGAGAGAGAGAGAGAAGACCCCGAGAGACGATGAATGAGAAAGCTGGATAAATATACGGGGTGAAGGAGAGGGTCGAGAGTAAAGGGATGAGATAAAGCCGCCGCTTTCGAGCCAATAATACACCGACAACCTTTATTTTATTTAAGCGCCCTTTCTCATTCCATCCACTTTTTCATTACGTTCATTTTCCAGCAGTCCCTCTATCACACCGTTGCGTTCTTTATATTCTTGGAAGTTACACATCCATGCGGCACCAAGCAAACCTCGAGAAACCCCAGCCCCTCTCCTGCCTTCTATTTCTCTTTTTCTCTTTCCCCTCGCCCCTATGCCCATCCTCATTCCTCAAATGCGTTATTTACTATTCTTATTTTTTTCTTTCCACCCCCGTTTACGCTCGCCCACACGGCGATAAAGCCCTCTCTTCCTCATTACAATATTCTCTCGCGTGGTGGCTCTCAAAGAGAATCGATATCAAGTTCCTCCTGCTCACGCGCGACTTGCATGTATGCGGGGCGAAAAAAAAACTTACTTGAAGATATATGGGGAAGCGTGAAGGGAGGAGCTTTTGTTTTTTTATTTCACCTCGAAAAACCTTCAGTCTGTGCAGAAAAAGGCGAAAGTGAGAAAGAAAATTGACGACGAAGCACCTTAAATACAGTCGATTTCCCGTTGAGGAGCAACTATGGGAAAAGGAAAAAAGTCCATGTACATTCATTGTGTATACAGGGTCCCGTCAAAACTTCTGATGGAAAGTACAAAACTAGATCTCTCGTGTTTATACTTATCCGAATTCTCGACAACTCTATTCAGCGATTTGGGATATTTGACTATCTGAATTTCACCTAGAATTGGTTTTCTTTGTCATGCAATTATTTTGATCTTGGAAGGATCTAAAAGCAACTGGAAATCTCTTAGACTGATAATGCATTCTTATTTTTTGGGACTTAATGACTTTTTTTTTACTTTAATGAACGATTCTCGGAAAATTTCAGAGTTGTCAGCAAAATCCAAAGTATCGAGGTAAAGATCCGTTCAGTTATTTATTTATCACTTGAAAGAACACGTGATAAGAATTTTAAAAAAGTATCTGCGCATAAGAAAAATAAACGTCAATATAATAATGTAGGTATAAATAAACAATGATTTTCCAACATACAAATATAAATTAAAAATACTTTTTTTAAATATAAATGTAAATAAAAAATGTTAAGTTTTCGAAAACTGAAGCGAATTGCAGGACGTATACAGGGGTTTTTCGGGATTCCACGATAAAATAATCACGTATATCCGAGGCGCCCAAATTTTCTTTTTTCGAGATTTGGCGATGTCTTTTTTCTTCTGTTCCCTATAAATATATAGGGACGCGTGGATTTTGTGGTATACGTTTCCGAGCATCATCTTTCGAGTAGGCTGATAGCCCAATATTCAAATTTCTTTAAGATCAATGATTAAATAATCAACTTTAGATAAAGGTCATCAACTTTGTGCCAAAGTCACAGGGTCGACGTGAACTAACAATTGACGATATGTTTAAAAATATCTTAAAGACTTTTTAAAAAATAGACAGATCAGCTGACAGTCATCGGTACATGGGTATAACAGGTTTATAACTGTATAATATACAAGGGATAGGTCCCGTGATTTCTTGTTGAACGAAGCAGAAAAAAAAACTTCTCGGTTACAAGGAAAAAGGGATTTTCTTGCTTAAATCCCCGTGTCCAATCAAAAAATGTGCCAGTACCGTCTTGAGCTATGTATACGAAAGCGAGCTCGCACCAAAGAGGGCTACATCGGGATCGATCGATCGCAAAACAAAAAGAGATAAAACAGAAAGAACGAGATGAAGAGAGGAGCAAAGTACAAATATATTTTGGTGTCTAAGGATTTTCCGAAAAGTTTCTACACTAGAAATCGTCTTTTTCGTCGTCTTTCAGCCAGAATTTTTTCCTCATTCGAAAAAAAATGTATACATTTTTTCGAAGAGTCTGCGATTAAGATTGTGCTAGAATTAGCAATCTGAGTGAGTCAACGATGAAGATTGGTGGAATATTCGAGGTTTACATCTACAAAATGACTTTTTCCAATTTTTCAAAGGTTCTATCTCACTCATTAATCCATTCAGCTTGAACAAGCAGTCAACTTTGCCAGAGCTTCCAATCAACTATTGGCCACCCAATAAGAAACTACACGCTGGACCTTAGCTATTAGATGCTTCAAGAAAAAAAAAGTTTCGCTAGGGAAAATGGCATTGGTGCACAGAGACCCCACATGGGAGAATTACACAAGCCATAGATGTATCGTAAGCGTGTTTTCTCCGCATTGAAAACGAGTCCTCGGGCTATCGCTTTGTGAAAATCCGGAAAACCGCTAACCACCGATCCTCTCACGGTTGATGGTTCGTTTGCCGTAGCTACATCACTCTACGACATAGCGAAACGCGGTATGTGAAACGGTTGCTTTTCTCCTTCAGAGAGAAAGCCTTCCAGCCCCGATTTGACCCCTCAGTCTGAAATCCGTGTGTATTGTACGTGCCAAAACGCGCTTGAAAATTTTCGTCCGAAATTACTTCACGGATATTTGCGAGATGTAAAACCAGGCAAAAGTAACCGATGCGTGAAGTTTTCGGACATACAGTGAAACCCCGATTACCCCAGACAGATCGAGGCCGAATGACGTGAAATATTGAGTGCAGCAAAAAGAAATACATTATACTAGATTGCGTTAGAAAGATGAGCTTTCGTACTGAACAAACTATTCCAACAGTTTTGTGATCGGTTGACTCAGTTTGCGATTGGATGACTCCAGAAAATGATAGATTTCTTTTTACTACATCTAATATATATATTTTTAAGCAAATCGTCACTGTTCAGATCCTACCCCATATCCGGGGTAAGACGGAACAGAGTTGTGGGTACCAATCTGTGTATGGTGCCTCTAAGCTGTTTTATCACTATTTTATAAATTGACTGTCAAACTTGACGTATATTTATTTGATGAACTTCGATGAACTAAATAATTTATTTACATTTATTAAAAAGTTATTTAAAAAAAGACAGTGATGCTTGAAGCAAGGTTAAAAATACCTTTTACTTTTAGGGTGCTTTAGGGTCACTACTTATTCAGGTTTTGAACACAGATTTAAATTCATCTGTTTCATATGGAAAATCATTGTAGGGAAAATAAATAATTTCTGTATGACTATTTCACCGAGAATTGTTATTTTTTAAATGTTCAATAATTTTTGTGATATTTAAACGATCCATCCAGTAATACCTCAAAGCTAGAAACCTTTTCGCTCGACGTTTTTAAGGAAATTTTGCTGCTCATTTAGCGCACTCCATTATTACAGGAACCGTAGCTACGCTAGGGATATACATGTTTCCAATATGGCAGCACGCTTGAAAATTGGAGGAAATATTATATGGTTCGAATTTAGCATAATAGCGAGGGAAAATTGATGGAGCGAAGGCACAGGAGGCACCGCATATCTGTAGATGTGTTACGCATTACGAACGTCACTTTTAGAATCGTCGACTTCGTAGCTCAGCCAAAACCAAATGTGGCTTTCGCTTCGTACATTGACTCACGTATATACGGGTCTTCACCGTAATTAAGTCGAATTACATGTAACAGCTGAGCATTAACTCGCAACGCGAACCTTCATCCAGTCACCCGTTTTCCGCACCATCAGCGAACTACCAAGGCTCTTGGGTATAGGGATCTTCATTGTACCTTCGGTCATTCGAGCTGCTCTCATTATCTTCTCAAGGGAATTTCCGAATCCGAAATTGGCATCGGATTTTCGATCCGTGACAACAAAATTGATAAATGTTTTTTCCTCTCGACAGTTTTCAAATTGTTCAAACTAATTATAACGAACGTTTTGATGGACGAATAAATCACGAACGAAAGGTAACGGTTGCTCGAATCATCGATTGAAATGAGATTATTATATTCAGATCTAGGTATATCAAATGTTCTGCTAAAGTTCCTTCTTCTTTGGATATTTGAAAATCTTATATTTTTTATACTCTAATTTGGTTTTAATTCATTTTAATTCTTCACAGGACCATTTAAATTTAATATTTCCAGAATGTACTTTTCACTTCCCTTTTTTCGCAGCCTAGGCTGCGTATTTTAATTTGTATGAATGTATTGATCTCAATACCTGCGTTCATTATCGTCTCCCAGGAAAAGCCCCCCACTTTTTTTGTTCTCGTAACAATGCATAAGTTATGATATTTTTTTTGAAATCTTCTAAAAATTTATGCAGGCGATGGGCAATTTATTAAAAAAAAAGTGTATATATTTTTTTCAAACAATTAAAATATGAAACCTAACATATTTAAAAATCCAAATTTGTATGAGTATATCTTCCATGAAAAAAAAAATCATGAAAAAGCCATCATTTTCGAGGTTGTAAATGGTCTTTCTGTTTTAACTATCCTATTCTCCTGGTCCCACATTCTCGTCGCGCCAACGTTATGCAATCCACACGTTTCTTATCTACCCGTCGACTTCGCGGCCAACTTAAGCTCCGGCTGGAGAATAACTACCGGAGATATCGACTCTGCATATGTATCAACTCAGTCTGGTGCTCGTTTTACCGTGCCGATACTCGATAAAGTGAGGGATGGTAAAGAGAGAAACAGAGAGGGAGAAAATAAGAGAGAGAGAGAGAGAGAGGGAGAAAAAGAGAAAAAAGCGGAAGCTCTGTAAGACGATCGAGGCGAGAAAGCACGATCTTTTCTATCTCAATCTCATTCATCCCTTGGCAGTCTCGAGCCACCCTCGCGCGAAGAAAAAAAAACGTATAGAGAGTCAGAAGGAACAACTCGCGAGGACAAAAAATAACACACTCGAAGTGGTTTCCTGCGTAACGGTGTGCCTGAAACAGCTGGTGCAATGTGAATGCGTGGTTTCTTTTTTTTTTTCTTCGTTTTCCTTGCTTTCTCGATGTATACGTTTCTCAATATGTCGCGTGCTGTGTGCTCTGCGACAGAAAATTTTGCGGGGTCTAAATGTCCTTCGGCGATCGATTTTTCGACAGAAATTCGAAAACGAGAGACGAGATCATTTTTGAAGGAATTCACAAGAGAGAAAGAGACAGGGA
Organism: Ophioninae sp. B BG-2022a; assembly: GCA_030522765.1. NCBI lineage: Eukaryota > Metazoa > Arthropoda > Insecta > Hymenoptera > Ichneumonidae > Ophioninae sp. B BG-2022a. Next base: position 66,518 of record JAPYZJ010000709.1, read on the forward strand.
GGTACGGAGAAACTTTAGTTGTACGATTTTTAAGGAGTACAATTAACACGACACAAAGTCGATAAAGAAACGTCATCGTGTTTGGACATTTTCTGGAACATTTCTGAAATAACAAGAATTTTGCGCCGGATTTTGTTTTAAAAGTGCTCGCTAGAATATCAGCTTTTAAAAAAATATCAGTTGCGCGGCCAGAAACGAGTAGTTTTTTTTTCGTTTAAATTACGGTGACAAGTCAAAAATGAAAAAAATATTGATATCTCAAAAACCGATCATATCCGACCCACAGTTGATGGGGATTATTTTGTTGCAAATTACCTCTACCATAACCCCTTTCCAGGAATAGGTCGAATTTTCAGTCACCCTGTATATTAGGTGTAGTAAAAAGAAATCCATAATTCTCGACTTTACGTATGATCCAAATCTGCCTTGCCACGTCCGATTTACTTAATCGAACTATGGAACCATTTTCATGGAACAGACCATGAATATCATAAAAACATTTTCTGGATAGAACATTGACAATTCTTGAATATGAAACCCCGATCTATTATCATTATATCGAAACATCGGAACATCAGAACTATATATTAGCTGTAGTAAAAAGAAATCCATCATTTTTCCAATAGATGGCTTTAGTTATCTGTATGAATACTCCGAGTGCGTTTCATATTCGAATCATCAATATATACATGAGTAACCAATAGGGATAGAGATGAGCGAACAGGAAATTCGCTTCTCGAAATCTCCATGCTTCTGAACGTATTCTGAACGTTCTGGACGTTCTGAACGTACGGCTCTTGTTTGTCCACTTTATAGGAGCCATATCGCAACCCTTTAGTTTTCCCGAGTTGAATTCTCTCATCCCTCTATTTACTTAGGACCCGGGGTTTTCACGAGGAAATAAAATACGAAAGGGAAAAAAAAAACCAGGATTTCCAAATCGCATTAATCGTTCACATTCATAACCCACCTTGATGATAAAACGAGTCGGAATTCGAAACTGTTTGTTTCAACAAAGTACACGCGACGCATTTGCAACGTTTAAATAAACTTTTATTTACTTCTGCCGATAATGAAAAAATTGTTATCGTTGAATTGTCATATCTTGAAATTGAAAAAGGGAGCATCGTACGGTTTTGATCAGGCTAAACTGGAAACAACTTTATAAATATCGTACTGTCGTTTAATTCATGTTTTTTCGGTAGAAAGTAAAATGAAAAAATCGAATTCGTTGTAGAGAAATCTTGTTAGATTAGAGAATTACGGATCGATAATGATACGGGAAAAAATCGACGATTAAATTTCTTATCGAATCACGAAATTCTCGTTAACGATCATAATGGCAATAAATAAATGATCGATGTCCGAGAGAGTGTGGAGGGTTGAAAAAAGGCACGGTAGCGCTCACATTTAAGGGTCTGTCCCGGAGGGTAAATCACTCGTTCCTTCCAGCAAGCTTTATCCTTCTTTCTCTCTTTTTTTTCTCCTTTGAAAGCTTTCGCTTAATTCGAACTTTCATCCCTTCTCGACACGTATCTCTTTCTCTCTCGCTCCCTCTTTTTCTTGCTGACCACGACAACCACGTGTTTCCGTATCCTCGCGAATTCTCCGGACCACGTGCTGTTGTTGCACTAGGGTGGGATTCTCGTGATCGGTAAACAAGCAAACGGGTCGTTAAAGCGACCGTTAAACCGATGATCGTAATTCGGCCCGGAGCAGTTCTTGTGGAATTCCCACCGGATGATAGGGGGCAGGGTGTTTATCGGAGTTGTTTACGGCGGCTTTCCTTTTCCCCAGTTCCCTTATTCGCTCGATTCGTCAATTCGATTGCTCCGCCACTTATAGCGAGAGCAAGGATTCCGATTTTCCGTTTATCCCGGAAATAGACTCCCGAGATAGCCTATTAATTGTATTTAAAAGATAACGAATCTTTTATAATCGATCTATAGTAAATAATATAATTATTGTATATACTACTAGCTGTGCCCTGCAACGCTTCGCTGTGTTTGCATGGGTGAAAAATGAACAACAAAAGACAGCATACGTTTCATTTAAGTTTAATTTTTCAATACTTGTGGGTGAACAATATTTTTTGTTTGGGTTTGTTTGGGTTTGTTT